>OZ026551.1:4203766-4231266 GCA_964020155.1 Chondrilla cf. caribensis | reverse complement strand
TGGTATGTCCTAGCACCTTCTGGTGTGGTGCACTCAATTAATAAATATTGATAGATTGATTGATTGATATAAAAAGCAAAAAGAAACAGTTACTCTTAGAGAATAATAATAATAAATACTATTATCTATAAAATAGGTGAATATATATGCATATATTCTTAAAGTCCAGTGAGCTGCATCTTGCAGGACCTCTCATCAAATTTGCACCTCTCTCTGCCACACCTCACATGTGCCCAGGGCATCCGACGTGGACAGGGAGGTGCTTCATGCCCAAGGGAGTGCATGCCACTTGTCACCAATGTTTCAGCGCACTGTTTCCTCACAGGTAGTTAAGCCCGCATGCAACATCAAGGAGTTTACCATCATAAGATAGTAGGGGGGTGACTGGCTACTTGGAAGGTCCAAATTTCAGGGCCATGAACCGTTACGTCTGGCACACCGAGTATCACGGGTGTCAGTCGCCAATGTGGGCAATGAATTGATAGCTTCTTCAGAGACCAAAGAATCACGGATGCCACCAGTCCACAGGCCTGTCAGAGATGTTCAGACTTGCACATCTGTAATCATATAGCCAGCCAAGACACACATCAAACAGCAGCATCCTCAACACGACAACAAGAGACTCCCCGGTAGGGCCCAAAACCTAAACTAATGTAGCATGTATTGGACCCCACCTGTGCCGCATGCGCATAGTGTGTGCATAGGAGGGTGTGTGCATAGTAAAGTGTATGCAGCGTAAGGTAGTGGCATTTGTCTCAGCTACGTATGTACCAACATATTATACACTGCTGCATTATTGATTTTGAGTATTGTAGATGTATACATTTAGTGTCTAATGATTGTACATTTTGTGTAAGTACATTTAACATCACTTCATGAGATGAGTACGGATGGTGCAGTGCAGGATGACTTGCACTAATGTACTTTTACAATTGTCCAGAAGTAACATCTTCAATCCTTTTATATGTAATCATCCAAACAATACATTGTCAACTATATAACAATACATTGTCAACTATATAATATATTATTCGGGTTCACTTATATAAAATTATCCAATCTTCGCAAGGCACCCATTGATGCAGTACATGGTGCTAGTGCTGGTTATAAGTAAATCACGCAATATTTATAATGATTGTATTGTTACATAATAGCATGCAATGTCATTTCATTCTTATTATTAATGAACATACAATGTATGTCAAGCATTCAAATTTATAACAATTAGTACAGATTCAAGGAAACAGTCATGCTTTATAATATGATATACATAAGATAAATAAAAATAATAAAAAGATAACATGTATATAAAATATCTATATTTGAATCGAAGTCCGATATATAACTGTTGCACATCTTCCATGTCCTCTCATTGAAACTTGCACCTCTCTCTGCCACACTTTACGTGTGCCCAGGGCATCCGACGAGGACGGGGAGGTGCTTCATGCCCCGCGGCCGAGGAGAACATGCCACTTGCCACCACGCCTCAGCTGTTGATGTCATCTCACGTGTAGTCAACATTAAGCCATCATCCCATGGTATTTGGTGGTGGACTGGCTTCTCGGGAGGTCCAGTTTTCAGAGCCGTGATCTTTTACGTCTGGCACACCGAGTATCACGGGCGCCAGTCACCGATGTGGTCCTTTGTGACTTGATAGCTTCATGAGCCCGGAGACCCAAGAATCACGGATTTACCACCAATCCACGGACCAGAAGACAGACGAACTGACTTCACATCGGTAATCATCAGATTCAGGCCGGCAGGACACACATCAAACAGCGCAGCAGCTTCCTCAGCACGATGACAAGAGACTCCCCGGTAGGGCCCAAATCCTAAACTAGTGTAGCATGTCTGGACCCTACAGTGCCGCGCGTGCGCATGCTGTGTGCATAGGAGGGTGTGTGCAAGGCGCAGTGTATGCATAGTAAAGTGTATGCAACGTAAATGTAAATATAAAGGCACGGCCTAACTTACGTGCGTGCGCCCGAAGGCAATAATAAAGGGAAAAGGGTGGTGAGCAGAGAGCCGTGTGGTTCCGACAACATAGCCTTCGTAGGAATCTACTTACAGGACCCCTAGGGGAGACTAGCCGACCATGATCCCAGGCACCGCCCGCCTCCGAAGAGGACGGACGCCCAAACCTCGTCCGAGAACACTCGAGAGACCCGACGACTCACAGGAGACCGGGACGTGTGAACTCCATGCGTGATCTAACAGCGAACCGAAGAAGGAGAGGGTAGAACAGCTAACCACGCTTGCGCTCGGGGCACCCCCTCCAATTCGAATCCTCCAGCATCTGCAGCTTCCCCAACACGGATCTACTCACAAAGAAAATGGACGCGACGTGATCTTTTATAGAGGTTCGTACTTCGGGGATTCCCAAACGATGAATATTGATTTGACGGTACTGTGTGATGTTGTGTCAGACCCTAGGCGCCAGCAATACCAGACACATGACCTAGTTATGATTGTCACTTTGTCACAACAATGCTCTGAACACAAAACAAACATGTTCCAATTTCAAAATAAACATGTTCCAAACTATAAACATACATGTTCCAAACTTCAAACAAACATGTTCCAAACTGTAAACTAACATTTCTATGTGTGTATATGGATGTGCATGTGTATGTGTGTTCTGTATGGATGTGTGCATGTGTATGTGCTGTTAGATGTGCATGTCCATGTACATGTGTGTTGTGTGGGAGATGTGTGTGTGTGTGTGTGTGTGTGTGTGTGTGTGTGTGTGTGTGTGTGTGTGTGTGTGTGTGCGTACGTGCGTGCATGCCTGCCTGCAGTCGTGTGTTCCTGAATGTGTGTGTATGGCACATCTTGCTATGATTCATCACATGGATACTGGTGGATCCAAGGTGACCAGTAATAAATTTAACATTATCTAACTATTCACCACCAGCTCCATAGTAGATGCAGGAGGGTGTACATGCATCAGTATTTGTGTTATTAAGTTTGATATGTACTCTGGGCAGCTCAAGGTATGATTGTAAGGTATGATTATATTGCAGAATGTCAATGTTTTTTCTTTCATCCTATATGCTTTAATTCTATAGGTGTCTATTCTAGTAGCACATAGTGCAAAGCCTTATGCAAGATGTAGTTGCTCAAGTCTCTTATATTAAGCATGTGGCAATCCTAGATCAATGATCTCTCTGCATATACACATGTGAAAGCATTGAACTGATGACCATCATTAAATGCCACGAAATGATGTTTATAAATGTCTACTATAGCATGCATTTCACTATCATTGACTCCATTTGGTGAATCACCATACGTATGTATGCATGATATATGTGTGTGAGTGCATGTATGCACATGTGTGTACATATGGATGCATATATATATATATAATATTATGCATGAGCGTGAGTGTGCGTACATACATTTTTCGTTATAATACTATTGTGTAGCCGGAGTATCATAATTTGGAACATTTTTTTTCAATTTGGTGCAGTGGACCTCCTGACAAAGCAGCACAAGGGAACCTCTTTATGCAATTGAAGTGGACCATGTATGAATCTGCAGCTGCCGTGTGACATTCTAATCAATTTATATCGGCAATGCTTTATTATACCTGATTGTATCATGTCAATTTACTGTTAAACATGATCTATTATTATCACATTCTGCATAATACACAACTTGCATATGTACCTACAGTACTGTAAGAGTACTCACTGTATGATATAATTTGATGTTGATAACAACCAGTAAATGTCCAATAATTACATAAAATTATAATGACTTGGCAATGCTTACCATAATGTAATACGGAATGTCAATACTAGATACATCAGTTTCCAGTACAATTAATATGAAACTAATACAAATACAGCTAATACGAAATGTCAATACTAGATACATCAGTTTCCAGTACAATTACAGTAACTCACTTCACCATTTCTATTCTATTCTGTGTGTTAACCGGCATGCCCTTGATCTCGACCAGTTGAGTTTATGCCATTTAGCTTGGCCTCAACTGTATGTATCTGGGGTAGGGGGGCATGTCAACTTGATATTTAGACACACCTAGGTGGGTACATAAACTAACTTCTGAAACAATTTCCATCTCAATAGGTGGCCCATAACCTCAGCTACATTCGGAGGTGCTTATTATTAATGTATAGGAGAGTATAGGCGAGAAAACGCTAAGCACCGTTTTTCATAGCTCATGGGTGAGGGGGTGTGTCAACGTCATATTGTAGACACACCTAGCTGGGTATGTGAACTAACTTCTGAAACAATTCCCATCTCAATAGGTGACCTGTAACCTCAGGTACATTCGGAGGTGCTTAATGTTTGTACAATGTATGAGAGAGTATGGGAGAGTAAACTCTAAGCACCTTTTTGCTTAAATAATAGGTGAGGGGACACAAGTTTCACAAGTTAGCTTACATCCCCAGCTAGGACTGTCTAAAATATCAAGTTGACACGCCCCCTCTCCCATGAGCTAGGCGAAAAGGTGCTTAGTGTTTTCTCTCCTATCCTATCCCATACATTGGAAAAATATTAAGCACCTCCGAATGTAGCTGGGGTTACGGACCACCTATTGAAATGGAAATTGTTTCACAAGTTAGCTAACATCCCCAGCTAGGTCTGTCTAAAATAGCACATTGACACGCTTCCTCCCCCATGAGCTATGCAAAAAGATGCTTAGCGTTATCTGTCCTATACTATCCCATACATTGGAAAAATAGCAAGCACCTCCAAATGTAGATGGGGTTACGGACTATCTATTGAGATGGGAATTGTTTCACAAGTTAGCTTACATCCCCATCTTGGTCTGTCTAAAATATCAAGTTGACACACCCCCTCTCCCATGAGCTATGCGAAAAGGTGCTTAGAGTTTTTTCTCCTATACTGTCCCATACATTGGAAAGATATTAAGCACCTCCGAATGTAGCTGGGGTTAAAAGCCACCAATTGAAATGGGAATAGTTTCACAAGTTAGCTTACATCCCCATCTTGTTCTGTCTAAAAAATCAAGTTGACACGCCCCCTCTCCCATGAGCTATTCAAAAAGGTGCTTAGCTTTTTCTCTCCTATACTATCCCATACTTTGGAAAAATATTAAGCACCTCCAAATGTAGATGGGGTTACGAGCCACCTATTGAAATGGGAATTGTCCCACAAGTTAGCTTACATCCCCAGCTTGGTCTGTTTAAAAAATCAAGTTGACACGCCCCCTCTCCCATGAGCTATTCGAAAAGGTGCTTAGCTTTTTCTCTCCTATACTATCCCATACTTTGGAAAAATATTAAGCACCTCCGAATGTAGCTGGGGTTATCAGCCATCTATTGAGATGGGAATTGTTTCACAAGTTAGCTTACATCCCCAGCTAGGTCTGTCTAAAACATCAAGTTGACACGCCCCCTCTCCCATGAGCTATTCAAAAAGGTGCTTAGCTGTTTCTCTCCTATACAGTAACTATCCCATACTTTGGAAAAATATTAAGCACCTCCGAATGTAGCTGGGGTTACGAGCCACCTATTGAAATGGGAATTGTTTCACAAGTTAGCTTACATCCCCATCTTGGTCTGTCTGAAAAATCAAGTTGACACGCCCCCTCTCCCATGAGCTATGTGAAAAGGTGCTTAGTGTTTTTTCTCCTATACTCTCCCATACATTGAAATAATATTAAGCACCTCCGAATGTAGCTGGGGTTAAAAGCCACCAATTGAAATGGGAATTGTTTCACAAGTTAGCTTACATCCCCAGCTTGGTCTGTTTAAAAAATCAAGTTGACACGCCCCCTCTCCCATGAGCTATGCGAAAAGGTGCTTAGAGTTTTCTCTCCTATACTGTCCCATACATTGGAAAAATATTAAGCACCTCCGAATGTAGCTGGGGTTAAAAGCCACCAATTGAAATGGGAATTGTTTCACAAGTTAGCTTACATCCCCATCTTGGTCTGTCTAAAATATCACGTTGACACGCCCCCTCTCCCATGAGCTATGTGAAAAGGTGCTTAGTGTTTTTTCTCCTATACTCTCCCATACATTGAAATAATATTAAGCACCTCCGAATGTAGCTGGGGTTAAAAGCCACCAATTGAAATGGGAATAGTTTCACAAGTTAGCTTACATCCCCAGCTTGGTCTGTTTAAAAAATCAAGTTGATACGCCCCCTCTCCCATGAGCTATTCAAAAAGGTGCTTAGCTGTTTCTCTCCTATACTATCCCATACATTGGATAAATATTAAGCACCTCCGAATGTAGCTGGGGTTACGGACCACCTATTGAAATGGGAATTGTTTCACAAGTTAGCTTACATCCCCAGCTAGGTCTGTCTAAAAAATCAAGTTGATACGCCCCCTCCCCCATGAGCCATGCGAAAAGGTGCTTAGAGTTTTTTCTCCTATACTATCCCATACATTGGAAAAATATTAAGCACCTCCGAATGTAGATGGGGTTACGAGCCATCTATTGAGATGGGATTGTTTCACAAGTTAGCTTACATCCCCAGCTAGGTCTGTCTAAAAGATCAAGTTGACACGCCCCCTCTCCCATGAGCTAAGTGAAAAGGTGCTTAGTGTTTTCTCTCCTATACTATCCCATACATTGAAATAATATTAAGCACCTCCGAATGTAGATGGGGTTACGAGCCATCTATTGAGATGGGATTGTTTCACAAGTTAGCTTACATCCCCAGCTAGGTCTGTCTAAAAGATCAAGTTGACACGCCCCCTCTCCCATGAGCTAAGTGAAAAGGTGCTTAGTGTTTTCTCTCCTATACTCTCCCATACATTGAAATAAAATTAAGCACCTCCGAATGTAGATGGGGTTATGAGCCATCTATTGAGATGGGAATAGTTTCACGAGTTAGCTTACATCCCCAGCTAGGTCTGTTTAAAAAATCAAGTTGATACGCCCCCTCTCCCATGAGCTATGCGAAAAGGTGCTTAGAGTTTTTCTCTCCTATACTATCCCATACATTGTAAAAATATTAAGCACCTCCGAATGTAGCTGGGGTTACGAGCCAACTATTGAGATGGGAATTGTTTCACAAGTTAGCTTACATCCCCATCATGGTCTGTTTAAAAAATCAAGTTGACACGCCCCCTCTCCCATGAGCTATGTGAAAAGGTGCTTAATGTTTTTTCTCCTATACTCTCCCATACATTGAAATAATATTAAGCACCTCCACAATATCGGATGCATACAAACCGTTTTGAGTGTGCTATGGGCCTCGTGGTGACAAGCAAAAAAATGTCAATTCTTATGCTTGTCACCACGGCCTCTCCTGTTTGCACATAATGCATCATAGATCTAATACGAATGCACGGACACACTCCTGGAACTAATACTGTCCTTTTCAATTGTGTGTGTGTGTGTGTGTGTGTGTGTGTGTGTGTGTGTGTGTGTGTGTGTGTGTCTGTCTCTGTGTGTATTGTATGTGTGTGTGTGTCTTGTATGCATGTGTGTGCATGCATGTGACACATTATTCACCATGGATCTGATTAATTGTTTGTTTATTTGTGTTTTGCTATACAGATAAGTATGCAGTCTATTGATGATGTCAAGGAATCCTTCTTATGCTTGTCACCACGGCCTCTCCTATTTGCACATAATGCATCATAGATCTAATACGAATGCACGGACACACTCCTGGAACTAATACGGTCCTTTTCAATTGTGTGTGTGTGTGTGTGTGTGTGTGTGTGTGTGTGTGTGTGTGTGTGTGTGTGTGTGTGTGTGTGTGTGTGTGTGTGTGTGTCTGTCTGTCTCTGTGTGTATTGCATGTGTGTGTGTGTCTTGTATGCATATGTGTGCATGCATGTGACACATTATTCACCATGGATCTGATTAATTGTTTGTTTATTTGTGTTTTGCTATACAGATAAGTATGCAGTCTATTGATGATGTCAAGGAATTCTTCATAGAAGATTTGTAGAAAAGTGATTGGCAGTTGATGATACATAGATGTAGACCTGAAGAAACAGTTTCACTTTGAATTCTTTAATACTCGTTAAATATTACATACTTGTCATAATAATCTGTTCTATTGTATATGATATAAGTATTATTAAGTTTAAGTATTATGATTATCACATTAAAATTAACAAAATATACACAATAAATGCAGTTAACAAAAAGGTCACCCACTCAGGGTCGAAGACACCTACATATGGAGAGCTTTACAGGGACTTTCCACAGAGACTGTGTACTTGCGTCATTCCACGAATGCAGAAGACACTATTCTAGCTGGGAGGTCAGCCGCGAGTCCCAAAGCTCCCCCCTACGGTTCTTTGTAGAGAGTATTGCGACTGACCACCAGGAAGTGAGCTATTTTTTTTCAGAGAACAAAACCGTCCTATTGAGGATTCGAACCCGCGACCTGGAGCCTAGAATCGTGTCACCTGACCACCTCGCCACCGTGACCTATCTATTTTATTATTATTATCTGCGCTATTTAAAGTTGCCCTCAATGTTCAATTCGGAGAATAGGCCACCCCAGGCACTCGAATCACTTGATCGTCTCTAATAGGTTTAGAAGAACCTTCGGTGAAGATTTAAAGTTCGTTGAAGTCTTTGCGCTCAAATTCTAGCCCAAATCCTAATTGTCGGCGTTTTGAAATCGGCCATTTTGTTCGCACAATATAAATAATATAAATTCACTGTAGTAGTTACGCGTAGGAATGCATATTAAATTCGAATATACTCGAAGATGGTAGAGCTACGTACCTCGTACCTACGGCAAAGGAGCTTTACAAAGTCTTCTGTTACATACTATAAAACCCGAGGGTATGTAAAGTTTTCCTTCATTCCAGACTGTATGTGGATGGTTTTAAAGAATTGGTTTGCAAGTGAGGGTGCTTTGAGTATCCAAGTGTTTTCTGGCTGAAATTTATGGATGCCTTTTCATATCCTGTAGTACTCCTTTAGTGAGGTTAAAGGGTGTGAGCGAAGAGACATCATGTAATATTCTTGTTAAGGCTGAGCAGCTAAACCCTGGTGGTTCCGTTAAGGACAGAGCCGCTCTGTACCTCATCAAGGACGCTGAAGAAAGAGGTCAGAAACATTGATCGAAGTTTGAACCATGCAGTATTATTGTTCCAAAATTAATTGGATAGGTTTGGTGAGGCCTGGTGGGACCATAGTGGAAGGGACAGCAGGCAACACAGGTCTGGGTTGTTATGCGTTCGTTTTCTTGTATTGTCGACGCTAGGGTTATATGTTGTTACATATCTCAAATCGATCTTCTGCTGTGCATAGGAATTGGTTTGGCACATCTATGCAATGCTATTGGCTATCAATGTGTGATTTTTATGCCAGACACGCAATCTCAGGTTCTTCAACATCAATGGGTTATGAGAACTTATGACTCCTTTGTGGCTGAGTGCATTGTTTAATGTATACAGGAAAAAAATAGATGGTCTACGTGTCCCAGGAGCAGACGTTAGACCAGTACCAGCTGTCCCTTATGATAACCCAGAAAACTACAACCACATAGTTAGTGAATTTGTTAATATGAGTAGTATAATCTCTGAATATGATGTCTTGATGTCAAAGTATTACTCTATGCAGGTCAAAAGATTTGCAAGTTCTCTTTCAAAAGCAGTTTGCATGGACCAATCAGTTTGACAATACAGCTAACAGACTAGCTCATTATGAGACTACAGGCCGTGAAATCTGGAGGCAAACAAGTATGTATGTGTGTATAATGGTGTGGGCATATGTACGTATGTGATCGTGATACTGCCATCAATTGTAGATGGCAGAGTTGATGCTGTTACTTTTGGAACAGGAACGGGTGGAACGCTTGCTGGTTTGTACTTCATATATCTACAAAGGAATTCCATATATCAAGTATCCATTGGTAGGTGTTGGTCTGTTCCTGAAAGAGAAGAATCCCCTAGTGCAAGTTGTCCTTGCTGATCCTCAGGTGAACATGACTGTGTTGTTGTGGTGTTGTGGTGTTTGTGTGTGTGTTTGTGTGTGTGTTGTGTGTGTGTGTGTGTGTGTGTGTGTGTGTGTGTGTGTGTGTGTGTGTGTGTGTGTGTGTGTGTGTGTGCATGTGTGTGAATGTGTAAGCAATGCATTATTTGAGGGAAGTGTACTCTACAACTACTTTTCTCATGGTAAACTGGAAAGAACAGAAGGATCCTCAATTACTGAAGGCACTGGTCAGGGAAGACTGACTAACAATGTATCTGGTGCTCCTATAAATTCTGCTGTTATGATATCTGATGAAGAGGCTGTAACAATGGTGTGTGACATAATATTAGTTGATTTGTTTATTTGTAAAGTCATGTAGTTGTCACTTTTTAGACATTTAGAATTCTCCATGAAGAAGGTTTCTTTGTGGGAGCATCATCCGGACTGAACGTTGCTGCTGCTGTTAAGGTTTGCTTAATGGTCTACACCTTGCTAGTATCATGGTAACACACACACATAATTTATAGGTTGCAAGAACATTGGGGCCTGGCAAGACCATTGTCACTTGCTTGTGTGATTCAGGACAGGTCAGCAGTGTCCACTGAAGTAGTCGCATTGTTGTGAACATATTTTTAACTCTCCAGAGGTACTTCCCCAAACTGTTTAGTAGGACAGTATTGAAGGACCGAGGTGAGAGGATCAATAGAGGCATACCTGTAGCTGGTATGTAAAATGTGAATGCTCTGCTCTTGCCTCCCTGCAGGTCTTCTCCAAACACTTCCAGAGAAATATCACAGTTGTTTGCATTGACAGTAATAAGAATTGGGAACTTTTGAATTTACCATTCTACTTATTAATAAAATACAAAAAGTTGATTCAGCCATATTATTCCACAGTTGAAATTCTTGCAAACATACGTAAGTGTTCCAAACTAATAAAGGTGACTGACATACTTTCATTTTGAAACCTTTTGGCTTTGTAAAAGGCCAAATTCAACTACATGTGGGACAATCAGCATCTTGATTTTAACGCCTTAACATCAATACAGGACCCACCCCTTGTACACATTCACAGGAAATACCCATTCCCTCTGTTCTAATCGACTGTCACTTAGGTTAAGTTGGGTATACTTATTTAGGCCATAGATACTCGTTATTGACAATTAAAATAAACACATAATTACATAATAAATATTAGTTAAAACGGTAGTACGTGGGTGTAGCAATAGCTTTCACTCTTTCCAACCTTATGTTGTCCATAATTTGTTCAAGTATCAAAATACTGTATTATAACGATCACATTAATGAAATGAAGAAATTGTCGGATTTGTAATTAATAAAATAGTCACCCACTCAGGGTCAAAGACACCTATATATGTAGAGTTTTACAGGGACTTTCCACAGATACTGTGTACTTGCGTCATTCCACGAATGCAGAAGACACTATTCTAGCTGGGAGGTCAGCCGCGAGTCCCAAAGCTCCCCCCTACGGTTCTTTGTAGAGAGTATTGCGACTGACCACCAGGAAGTGAGCTATTTTTTTTTCAGAGAAAAAAACCGTCCTATTGAGGATTCGAACCCGCGACCTGGAGCCTAGAATCGTGTCACCTGACCACCCCGCCACCGTGACCTATCTATTTTATTATTATTATCTGCGCTATTTAAAGTTGCCCTCAATGTTCAATTCGGAGAATAGGCCACCCCCAGGCACTCGAATCACTTGATCGTCTCTAATAGGTTTAGAAGAACCTTCGGTGAAGATTTAAAGTTCGTTGAAGTCTTTGTGCTCAAATTCTAGCCCAAATCCTAATTGTCGGCGTTTTGAAATCGGCCATTTTGTTCGCACAATATAAATAATATAAATTCACTGTAGTAGTTACGCGTAGGAATGCATATTATATGATGTTGCAGTATTTCCTAAATTCGAATATACTCGAAGATGGTGGAGCTACGTACCTCGTACCTACGGCAAAGGAGCTTTACAAAGTCTTCTGTTTCATACTATAAAACCCGAGGGTATGTAAAGTTTTCCTACATTCCAGACTGTATGTGCATTATTGCTTTCCTGTGATAGAAACTTCGTCGGAGAATGCGCGAACACTGTAAGTGACATAGCAGTATTCCTCTGCAAAGAGAAGATATTACCAAATTGCATCTTCGAGGTGTGGTTGTGTAGGGTATGGGTTGAGGTATATTAACTGATAGAATATGTTCACTTGCTTTGTGTTCAGTTTTGAAGTAGTGAAGATCATTCATGACAAGATACTGGACATGACTGGTAGTAACCAGTGAGTACATCATTATGTGATCCACTGTGATTATCATACTCAAGTATTACATCTGCTCTCAGAGTACCACTTGTTCTGGTGGGAAACAAAACAGACCTCCACATGCAAAATTAATAGTTCTGTGTAGCACTGCAAACACACACATCAAAATAGAACTATTGCCATTACCTGTTTTACAATAATCTATTATCACAATGTCAACACAATAAGTTACAGGCCCGTACGCAGGCTTCACAAAAGGGGGGTTACATTTTTAGTCCAGTTCATATCTATCTGTCATCACACATGCATGCCATCACAATTATACAGATTATCATTGAAGGTTTAATATTAATTAAGTATAACATGCAGTTTATGTCTGGTCATGCCACAAATATAAAAACATACACATAGCTCAATAATATCTACTGTGCTGAATCAAATAGCAAATTGACTGATTCCAGTCTACATAATCATTACATCATATACTGGGGTGGCTGCATCACCTTTGTATCAGATCGAATTACTGTAAAATTTTGATCATTTGTGCCCTAGACAATGGTGGCACTTGGACAACAGCATTCTTTCATTTTAATGTTTAGACAGTCACAAAGGGGGGTTCGGTCGAACCCCCTCGAACCCCCCCTGTGTACAGGCCTGAGTTATATTATGTATACCAAATCTAGCACACCGCATTATGCTACGATGGGTCAGGTATTTAAAGACGTATCTCGTCGACCGGCACATGCCATTTTGTATTTCCCACCGGTGCCATAGGTGTCAGTGACCCCCCTTTCCCTCCGACACCAGCATGGCCATCTTTTCAGGAAGTTTGAGAAATACGAATGCACAGACACACTCCTTGACCTAGTACAGTCCTTCTGATAACAAAAAGATGCATTTTGATGTCGACCAAAAATTCTCCCCACTGCCCATAAGCCACATATAATAAAATGTATGTTCTTTGTATGTTTATAAGTGTAATATGCCTTGTGGTGATGACCTGAGCAATTGGACAATTCTTTGCTGGTCACCAAGGGCTAGCCAGTGTCCATGCTAAACTCACCAACACATTTTGGGAAGAATTGAGATTGTCCTGAGTGTGCTATAAGCATCGTGGTGACAAGCTAAAAAATGTCATTTTTGGCTTGTCACCACGATTTCTCCTGAGTGCACGTGATGCATCATAGGTCAAATCCGAATGCACAGACACACTCCTGGACCTAGTATGGTCCTTTTGATAACAAGAAAGATGCCTTTTGATGTCGACCAAATATTCTCCCCAGTGCCCATAAGCCACATATAATAAAATGTATATACTTCGTATGTATATAAGTGTAATATGCCATGTGGTGATGACCTGAGCAATTGGACATTTCTTTGCTGGTCACCAAGGGCTAGCCAGTATCCGCGCTAAACTCACCAAGACAATTTTATGAGAATTGAGATTGTCCTGAGTGTGCTATAAGCCTCGTGGTGACAAGCAAAAAATGTCATTTTTTGGCTTGTCACCACGACCTCTCCTGTGTGCACGTGATGCATCATAGTTCCAATACGAATGCACAGACACACTCCTGGACCTAGTACGGTCCTTTTGATAACAAGAAAGATGCATATTAAAGTCGACCAAATATTCTCCCCAGTGCCCATAAGCCACATATAATAAAATGTATATGCTTTTATATGTATATAAGTGTAATATGCCTTGTGGTGATCACCTAAGCAATTTGAGATTTCTTTGCTGGTCACCAAGGGCTACCTAGTGTCCATGCCTAACTCACCAACACAATTTCGGAAGCATTCTGATTGTCCTGAGTGCGCTATAAGCCTCGTGGTGACAAGCAAAAAAGTGTCAATTTTTTGAGTTGTCACCACGGCCTCTCCTGTGTGCACGTGATGCATCATAGCTCAAATCGGAATGCGCAGACACACTCCTGGACCTGGTAGCTACCTTCTGATAGCAAAAAGATGCATTTTGATGTCGACCAAAATTTCCCCCTATTGCCAATATATATACTTTGTATATAGATTCATATATAAGTGTATTACGCCTTGTGGTGATCACCTAAGCAATTTGAGATTTCTTTGCTGGTCACCAAGGGCTACCTAGTGTCCATGCCTAACTCACCAACACAATTTCAGAAGCATTCTGATTGTCCTGAGTGCACTATAAGCCTCGTGGTGACAAGCAAAAAGTGTCAATTTTTTGAGTTGTCACCACGGCCTCTCCTGTGTGCACGTGATGCATCATAGCTCAAATCCGAATGCACAGACACACTCCTGGACCTGGTAGCTACCTTCTGATAGCAAAAAGATGCATTTTAATGTCGACCAAAGTTTCCCCCTATTGCCAATATATATACTTTGTATATAGATTCATATATAAGTGTATTACGCCTTGTGGGGATCACCTAAGCAATTTGTGATTTCTTTGCTGGTCACCAAGGGCTACCTAGTGTCCATGCCTAACTCACCAACACAATTTCGGAAGCATTCTGATTGTCCTGAGTGCTCTATAAGCCTCGTGGTGACAAGCAAAACAGTGTCAATTTTTTGAGTTGTCACCAGGGCCTCTCCTGTGTGCACGTGATGCATCATAGCTCAAATCCGAATGTACAGACACATTCCTGGACCTGGTAGCTACCTTCTGATAGCAAAAAGATGCATTTTGATGTCGACCAAAATTTCCCCCTATTGCCAATATATATACTTTGTATATAGATTCATATATAAGTGTATTACGCCTTGTGGTGATCACCTAAGCAATTTGAGATTTCTTTGCTCGTCCCAAAGGGCTACCTAGTGTCCATGCCTAACTCACCAACACAATTTCGGAAGCATTCTGATTGTCCTGAGTGCACTATAAGCCTCGTGGTGACAAGCAAAAAGTGTCAATTTTTTGAGTTGTCACCACGGCCTCTCCTGTGTGCACGTGATGCATCATAGCTCAAATCGGAATGCACAGACACACTCCTGGACCTGGTAGCTACCTTCTGATAGCAAAAAGATGCATTTTAATGTCGACCAAAGTTTCCCCCTATTGCCAATATATATACTTTGTATATAGATTCATATATAAGTGTATTACGCCTTGTGGGGATCACCTAAGCAATTTGTGATTTCTTTGCTGGTCACCAAGGGCTACCTAGTGTCCATGCCTAACTCACCAACACAATTTCGGAAGCATTCTGATTGTCCTGAGTGCGCTATAAGCCTCGTGGTGACAAGCAAAAAAGTGTCAATTTTTTGAGTTGTCACCACGGCCTCTCCTGTGTGCACGTGATGCATCATAGCTCAAATCGGAATGCGCAGACACACTCCTGGACCTGGTAGCCACCTTCTGATAGCAAAAAGATGCATTTTGATGTCGACCAAAATTTCCCCCTATTGCCAATATATATACTTTGTATATAGATTCATATATAAGTGTATTACGCCTTGTGGGGATCACCTAAGCAATTTGAGATTTCTTTGCTGGTCACCAAGGGCTACCTAGTGTCCATGCCTAACTCACCAACACAATTTCGGAAGCATTCTGATTGTCCTGAGTGCTCTATAAGCCTCGTGGTGACAAGCAAAAAAGTGTCAATTTTTTGAGTTGTCACCACGGCCTCTCCTGTGTGCACGTGATGCATCATAGCTCAAATCCGAATGCACAGACACACTCCTGGACCTGGTAGCTACCTTCTGATAGCAAAAAGATGCATTTTGATGTCGACCAAAATTTCCCCCTATTGCCAATATATATACTTTGTATATAGATTCATATATAAGTGTATTACGCCTTGTGGTGATCACCTAAGCAATTTGAGATTTCTTTGCTGGTCACCAAGGGCTACCTAGTGTCCATGCCTAACTCACCAACACAATTTCGGAAGCATTCTGATTGTCCTGAGTGCTCTATAAGCCTCGTGGTGACAAGCAAGAAAATGTCAATTTTTTGAGTTGTCACCACGGCCTCTCCTGTGTGCAAGTAATGCATCATAGCTCAAATCCGAATGCACAGACACACTCCTGGACCTGGTAGCTACCTTCTGATAGCAAAAAAACATGCATTTTGATGTCGACCAAAATTTCCCCCTAGTGCCAATATATATACTTTGTATGTAGATTCTTATTTAAGTGTAATGCGCCTTGTGGTGATCACCTAAGCAATTTGAGATTTCTTTGCTGGTCACCAAGGGCTACCTAGTGTCCATAACAAACTCACCAACACAATTTCGGAAGCATTCTGATTGTCCTGAGTGCGCTATAAGCCTCGTGGTGACAAGCAAAAAAATGTCAATTTTTTGAGTTGTCACCACGGCCTCTCCTGTGTGCACGTGATGCATCATAGCTCAAATCGGAATGCACAGACACACTCCTGGACCTGGTAGCTACCTTCTGATAGCAAAAAGATGCATTTTAATGTCGACCAAAGTTTCCCCCTATTGCCAATATATATACTTTGTATATAGATTCATATATAAGTGTATTACGCCTTGTGGGGATCACCTAAGCAATTTGTGATTTCTTTGCTGGTCACCAAGGGCTACCTAGTGTCCATGCCTAACTCACCAACACAATTTCGGAAGCATTCTGATTGTCCTGAGTGCGCTATAAGCCTCGTGGTGACAAGCAAAAAAGTGTCAATTTTTTGAGTTGTCACCAGGGCCTCTCCTGTGTGCACGTGATGCATCATAGCTCAAATCCGAATGCGCAGACACACTCCTGGACCTGGTAGCTACCTTCTGATAGCAAAAAGATGCATTTTGATGTCGACCAAAATTTCCCCCTATTGCCAATATATATACTTTGTATATAGATTCATATATAAGTGTATTACGCCTTGTGGTGATCACCTAAGCAATTTGAGATTTCTTTGCTGGTCACCAAGGGCTACCTAGTGTCCATGCCTAACTCACCAACACAATTTCGGAAGCATTCTGATTGTCCTGAGTGCTCTATAAGCCTCGTGGTGACAAGCAAGAAAATGTCAATTTTTTGAGTTGTCACCACGGCCTCTCCTGTGTGCAAGTAATGCATCATAGCTCAAATCCGAATGCACAGACACACTCCTGGACCTGGTAGCTACCTTCTGATAGCAAAAAACATGCATTTTGATGTCGACCAAAATTTCCCCCTAGTGCCAATATATATACTTTGTATGTAGATTCTTATTTAAGTGTAATGCGCCTTGTGGTGATCACCTAAGCAATTTGAGATTTCTTTGCTGGTCACCAAGGGCTACCTAGTGTCCATAACAAACTCACCAACACAATTTCGGAAGCATTCTGATTGTCCTGAGTGCGCTATAAGCCTCGTGGTGACAAGCAAAAAAATGTCAATTTTTTGAGTTGTCACCACGGCCTCTCCTGTGTGCACGTGATGCATCATAGCTCAAATCCGAATGCACAGACACACTCCTGGACCTGGTAGCTACCTTCTGATAGCAAAAAACATGCATTTTGATGTCGACCAAAATTTCCCCTATTGCCAATATATATACTTTGTATATAGATTCATATATAAGTGTAATGCGCCTTGTGGTGATCACCTAAGCAATTTGAGATTTCTTTGCTGGTCACCAAGGGCTACCTAGTGTACCTACACTTATATATGAATCTACATACAAAGACATCAAAATTTCTCTCTGGTGTCCATTTGGCACATAGCTTTATACATTTGTATGTACATTTGAATATGTGTGATATGCCTTGTGGTGATAACTCAGGTCATTTGAGATCACGTTACTGGTCATCATGGGCTGCCCAGTGTCTGTGCTAAACTCACCAACACAATTTGGTATGCATACAAACCGTTCTGAGTGTGCTATGGGCCTTGTGGTGACAAGCAAAAAAATGTCAATTTTTATGCTTGTCACCATGGCCTCTCCTGTGTGCACATAATGCATCATAGATCTAATACGAATGCACGGACACACTCCTGGAACTAATACAGTCCTTTTGATAACAAAAATGATTATTTTTGTTGCTGATCAAAACTTCTCTCTGGTGTCCATTTGGCACATAGCATTATACATTTGTATGTACATTTGAATATGTTTGATATGCCTTGTGGTGATAACTCAGGTCATTTGACATCACGTTACTGGTCATCATGGGCTGCCCAGTGTCCGTGCTAAACTCACCAACACAATTTGGTATGCATACAAACCGTTTTAAGTGTGCTATGGGCCTCGTGGTGACAAGCAAAAAAAATGTCAATTTTTATGCTTGTCACCACGGCCTCTCCTGTGTGCACATAATGCATCATAGATCTAATATGAATGCACGGACACACTCCTGGAACTAATACGGTCCTTTTGATAACAAAAATGATAGGTTTTGTTTTTCACGGAAATTCAGCCAATTGTCCATATGGCACATAGCTCTATACATTTGTATGTACATTTCAATATAAGTGTAATACGCCTTGTGGTGATAACTCAGGTGATTTGACATCACGTTGCTGGTCACCAAGGGCTGCCCAGTGTCCATGCCAAACTCACCAACACAATTTTGGATGCATACAAACCGTTTTGAGTGTGCTATAGGCCTTGTGGTGACAAGTAAAAAAATGTCAATTTTTTTTTGGTGTCACCACGGCCTCTCCTGTTTGCACATAATGCATCATAGCTCTAATACGAATGCACGGACACACTCCTGGAACTAATACGGTCCTTTTGATAACAATAATGATAGGTTTTGTTGCTGATGAATATTCAGCCAGGTGTCCATATGGCACATATACATAGCATTATACATTTGTATGTACATCACAATATAAGTGTAATACTTATACTTTCCCATGCATTGAAAATATATTAAGCACCTCTGAATTTAGCTGGTGTTATGGGTTAGCTACGGAGATGGGAATTGTTACAAACGTTTGTTCATGTCCACAGCTAGGTCTGCCTAAAATATCAAATTGACATGCCCCTTCCCCCATGAGCTATACAAAATGGTGCTTAGCGTTTTCTCTCCTATACTCTCCCATACATTGAAAAATTATTAAGCACCTCCGAAAGTAGCTGATGTTACGGGTAAGCTACGGAGATGGGAATTGTTTCAGAAATTAGTTAACGTCCCCAGCTAGGTCTGTCTAAAATATCAAATTGACATGCCCCTCCCCAATGAACTATACAAAAAGGTGCTTAGTGTTTTCTCTCCTATACCTCCCATACATGGAAAATATTAAACACCTCCTAATGTAGCTGGTGTTACGGGCTATCTACGGAGATGGGGATTGTTTCAGAAGTTAGTACATGTCCCCAGCTAGGTCTGTCTATAATATTAGGTTGACACGCCCCCTGCCCCATGAGCTATGCAAAAAGGTGCTTAGCGTTATCTCTCCTATACTCTCCCATACATGGATATAATATTAAGCACTATATCATACTTATAATATTAGCACAGTATTACTTATAATTGAATGTACATACAAGAATATGTACATTATAATATGTGGCATATGGGCACTGGGGAGAATTTTATTTCGAAGACAAAATGGATCTTTTTGTGATCAGAATGACCGTACTAGCTCTTGGAGTGTGTCCGTGCATTCATGTTTGAGCTTTCATGCATCACGTACACACAGGAGAGGCCGCGGTTTGTCCTATTCTCCCTCACATGATAATATGTGTATATATACGTTGCTTGGACCAGAAATTGGCCTCTTATAGTACCATCTTGATTACATGGGGTTATGGACATGGGGAGTTTTCATAATTTGGTTCACATCCCCAAATAGGTATAGTAAAAAAATCGTATTTGCATGCCCCCTCTACCATGAGCTATGCAAAATAAAGGTGCTTAACAATATAATATTTCTCCTATTCTCTCCAATACATTGGGTGTGGTGCTATATAGGATCGGAATTTGACCCCTTATATTATAGCACATAGGACTTGTGACTGATCTCCCAGCCAGCTTAGTGTCTTTTGCATTTGCGGAATGATCAAGTATGCAGTCTCCCTGGAAAGTCCCTGTAAGGCTGTCCATGGATGTGTTTGTCACCAAGTGTATGACCCTTTATATATGAGTATAATGTATAAGAGCACATTTAACATCATCTACTATATACAGTCCACAAACCTTAAAAATACACATTATGAAAGTTGTAAATGCATACTTAATAAGTATATTACATTAAAAGTTAAAGGTACATAAAGTTACATAATCAAAAGTATTTATACAGATTGAAAACTAATATACTTTAATTTGCTTGTTTCCTCTGTCTGCAATGTACACATGGCCTGTCCTATCAACAGCGATTCCATGGACATTCTTAATCTGGTTGAATTCGCTGCCCTTTTCGCCAAACACATGGACCAAAACTCCGCTAGTGGTGTACACCATAACTTTGGCTGTCCATCCGGTTGAAACTATGACATAACCACTACGGGTCACCGTAAGGTAACATGGCTCGTACAGTGTATCAAACTCTGTAACGTACAAGCCGTCTGTTGTAAATATTTGCACTCTGTTGTTGTTACGGTCAGAAATATACAAAAGATCATCTGGTCCCACATCAATGTCCCAAGGTGAATGGAACTGACCTTGTTCAGACCCTTTTGAACCAAAAGAGTTGACGTAGCTTCCATTCTCTTTGAAAACAGCGACAACATGCGATTTAGTATCACAGGCAAATATGTGTCCTCTGCTGACATCAGCACACAAGCCATGTGGTGAAAAGTTGCTACCAAGAGATGAAGGCTTCGTGATTACATGCAGAAGATGCCCATCCGAGGAAAATACTTGGAGTCTTTGGTTATCCGTGTCCGAAACGACAATATTTCCATGTCGATCGAATGTAATACCGCTCATCCAGTCACTGAATTGTCCTCTCCCTGATCCAGGTGTGCCGAATCGTGTTATCAACTTCCCCTCAAGATCAAATACGCAAACAGACTTTTCACCCTCTTCGGTGACTCCTATGATGCCCTTGCTGGAATAGACTGCAATGGTTTCAAAGTCAGAAGCACCATTAGGAGAGCTGAATGCCCTTTTGCATTCTCCGAGTGTTTTAAAGTCTTCATCACATGATCTCTGAGTGACAGAAACACAACATATTGCAATAGTGACTAAAATACTTTACACACAATCACAGACAACACACATATTAATACTGTACCAACAAATGCACTGTGTATGAGAGTTCTACTGAGACAACGAAAAACACTGTACCAGATATAAGTAACCATTCTGAAACTTCATTCAGACTTATACTTACACACTCCAAAATCAGTATAAGACTACTGCCATTCTAGACAGTATATTATAGATACACTACAACACACACATATACACACATACATATGTTTGTGCTCACACACACACACACACACACACACACACACACACACACACACAGTGTCACGCACGCACGCACGCACACGCACACACACAAACACACACAACACACACACACAAACACACACACACACACACACACACACGTACATGCACACGTGCACACACACACACACACACACACACACACACACACACACACACACACACACACACACACACACACACACACACACACACACACACACAAACACACACATACACACACACACACACACACACACACACACACAAACACACACATACACACACAAACACACACACACACACACACACACACACACACAAACACACACATACATACATACTTCAAATAAATCTCCATTGAGCTTTGTAGCAGCATTGCTGCAATTCTCAAAATGAGCAACAACTTGTGCCAATCGATTAACTTCTATCTCTTTCTCTTTCAACATCTTTTGTAGTTTAACATTATCTTGCTTCAGCTTGTTGTTCTCTTGCAGCAACCGAATACGATCACAACAACTGTCTCTTAAGTCCTGCTCGAGAGCTTGGATCTTCCCTATCAAACTGGTGTTATCTTCTCCGAATGTAGTGACACATTCATCATTGACTACCTCTGGAAGAGTGTTTTCAAGATGAAGCAGCTTTTGTACAAGAACAATAGAGGGGGGTCTCCTATCGGCTCTGTTCTCTAAACAGTCACGAATGATCGGAACAAAAAACTCCATCTCTATGTCATCGAGTAGGGAGATGCAGTGTTCCCTTCTCTCGTACTCAGAAAGAGCCACAAGAACATCACCGACATATCTAGTCGCTTGAGAGGGTTCTGGCCAAACATGACTCAGTGCACTCACTATCACATTCCCAAATGAGAACACGTCAAGTTTCTCGTTGAAGTGAGGTTGTGAACTCAGAGCCTCTGGAGGGAGGAAGGCCAGTGTACCTTTAATCGTGTTTGTCTGTGTGAAAGATTTGCTGGACGAACTCAATGCTCTTGCCATTCCGAAATCCGTCAATTTCGTCAGAAACGTCATCTCGTTTAGTAATATATTGTTAGTGCTCAGGTCATGGTGAACTAGGGGTGGTCTGTGTCCATGGAGGTAAGCAAGAGCCTGAGCTATTTGGCGCAAAACGTAAACCTTTCGTAGCAAGTTGAAAAACGTCTTCTCCTGCTGTTCTAAGTAGTTCTTCAAACTTGTACCCATCTTCTCCATGACCAGCCATGGTAGACGAGAATCAGGGTGGAAATACACCCCAAGGAGCTGAACGACGTTAGGATGTCTTAACTTCGCCCAGGTTTTACATTCATGGTGAAAGCTATCCATTAAAGCGTCAATTTCTTTGGGAGGGACGTCGTTCAGGACCGAGAAGTGAAGTTGCTTAGCTGCGCAAACTGTCCCATTCCATTCTGTTTCCGACACCGCGCCGAACGAACCAGAGCCAAGCGTCCTTCCAGTGGCCTCGACGCCATCAATAATAAGTTCGGAGAAACTTGAAATCAGCGAATCCATCCACTTTCGCCATAAATGAGTAAATGAAGAACCTAATGGGGGCACTATATTTCCGTGGGACGCCCCCTTATGGTTTGTGACGTCACAAACGATTGACTTTAGTACATTCGTGGAATTATTGCTATGCTGCAATATTAAACAAGCCATAAAAACCAATTACAGTATTGGTGATTATAAACTAATAGTAACGTGATAATTGAAAACTTAGTTTTGAAATAAATGCTTGAAAAACCAAAGGTCATATACAGTGGAACCTCTCTATTACAAACCTCTGAATTGCAGAAACCTCTTTAATAAGGACACCATTCTGTGTCCCAGTGTAGTACTGTAGTGTATCAAGTGACCTCTGAATTGAGGACACCTCTGTAATAAGGACTAAAATCGAGATTCCAAAGTGTCCATAATAGAGTAAACTATTTGAAGTTATTCAATTTTATAATTATATAAAATTAATATGAATTAATGGTTATTAAATTGATATAATATATAATACAGTATACAATATAATATTATTCTTTCAAAAGTTCAAAGCTGAATGCTATAGTCTTATCTACAAAACTTACATTGCTCAGTTGATTTCATTATCATCTATATAGGTAGTGTTAAAATCATAGTAGATCTGTTACTAACTGGTGAAAGTGTGACATTCAAGTGTTGAGGCTGTGATGCTACATTTTGGTGGAAGTTACCACGCATAAGATGCTGCTCACCAGTGTATACACTCTTCTTCCTGTATCCCACACCCATGTATGCTATCGCAAAAACAACAGAGAGATTAGCAACCAGTACTGTCATGAACAGAGACCACATGTGATCAATACCAATTGTGAGATTGAAATTTCCCCGAGTGGCAGTTTCATGGGCAAACAGCCAATGTTCAACCCCTTTTGCATCTTCAGTTATAGCCTTGTTCAACATGTGAACAGAAGCAGCACCAAATATGTGGAAGAGCTGATGACTGTGGCCAAGGATGTCAAATTTCCCGGGAAGAATTTTTTCAGGTATTTTTGACCCGTAAAAAAATACAGCCACTAATAAGAACAAATACACCTGCATATAATACCAACTTGAATCCTCCTCAACATACAAAACATCAGTTTCTAAAGTTCGCAGAACGTGGATACTGAAGCTCAGAACAACAGGAGTGCCGAATGCAAACGTTCTCAACAAAACTGTTTCTCTCTTGAACCAAAATCTTGACACACAAGTGATGATGGTACATGTAACAGACACAGTAGCAAATACAATCATCCACAAAACCCTGTGTGTCAAAACGTCTTGAGGACTTGCTCCTGGTTGCATCCACTTGTAGAACAAGAAGCATGTGTTCCAAGTTAACGCACACATACTGATTCCGACATAGTCGAGCATAAAGAGGACGTGGTAACATATAGGAGTGTGCGAAGCTGAAAATCCGTGTGCCACGGAGCTGAAAAAGGCCATCATACACATGGCCAGTCGAAAGCACAGCAGAGGTTGAAAGAGCGGTTCCTGGACCAAACGTCCGTCCAGTTCGCGAAAAAGTCCAATGGACCATATCAAAAATGGTACAAAATGCGTCCAGAAGTTAAAAGCCTCGTTGTGGAGATGTAACGTGTACCTCAGAGACTCCTTTAAGCTACAACACGGTTTCCTGTACCCCTTCAAAATGTATGGTTCGCGATACAGCGCGTCCACTTCCCACGCATCCTTGGTAATCATACTGTAATTGGCAATGGTCTGACGGCTGGCCATAAGTGCCTCCCTTTTACATAGTCTGATGTTATATACTTGTCAGAATTTGTATTTCCTAGTAGAAGAATTCCACTCACTTTCACAACGGTCTCTTCATAACCCAATACAAGGTCTACGCGTTGGCATAAATCCGAAAACGCACGGTATTCAACACTCGTCTCCCGTTGTATGTGTGAATAGCAACACTTCAAAGGCAGCGACCATTCACACTGCATATAATACTATACTATTGCATTATACGCAGTCTGAATGACGAATCAATACCATGGTTGATACCATATAACTGAAAACGAGCATTATCGAATTTCCTATCCCATGGAGCCTGCCAAAACCGCGGTCCGTAGGTCCGACATTCGCCGGAGCAATAACTTTTCAAATTTCTAAGGAGATTTTTCTGATATGACTTGAATTTTTAGTGTCAACTGCAGACAGATTTAGAGTCCTAGAGTAGTGGCCATGTGAGCCTGCTACAAAGTTGGAATACGACAACTTCCTGGTGAAAGAGTGTAATTCTACCGTAGGTTGACTGATTGGGGATTCCCCATCTACAGTTGGGCAAAAATGGCTTCCTCTGCCGCACGTGTCCGCAACCCTGGAAGAAGTATGCAGTATAGCTGTACGGAGTGTGTATTTCTAATATTACTAGCGTCCGCCGCGCTAACACTTGCCTTTATATTAAAAGAATCGAATCACTCTGCGTATGATGCTATCCTCGAAGACAAATACAGAATGGAAGAGGATAATAGGCAAAGAATAGTATATCTCCCTCGAGAAACTGATGTGGACTATCCCATTGTTGTTTGGTGGTCGGACATGCAAGATGGGAGAGCGAAAAGATACACGAGAGATTGTGAAAGGGGATCGTGCTTATTTACACCCAGTAGAACCGAATTCGACAACCCATTGACACGGGGTTTCCTATTTTACGGTACGTTTCTTAACTGGGAAGACTTACCTGTCCCCCGGGCACCAAATCACCTCTGGTTTCTTCTCCACGAAGAATCTCCAAAGAATAATTGGCTATTGGCCTTCGAGGAAGGAATTAGCTTGTTCAACTTGACCGCCACGCCCAGTCGCTACTCCGATTTCCCCCTCACCACGTTGTACCTCCCGAGCGAGGAGTACTTGGAAGCGCCGCCGCAGGTCCCCACGCAAGACAAAAGTAAGAACGGACTCGGAATTGCGAACTACGTTCAAAGCGACTGCAACGTACCCTCGGATCGAGACGCGTACGTGGAGCAACTGATGGGATACCTAGATATTGACTCCTATGGGACGTGTTTGCACAATAGAGATCTACCAGAGCACATAGCTGACCCTATAGGGGGCATGTATGCAGACGGATTCTTGAATCTCCAGGCACGCTACAAATTCACTCTCGTGTTTGAGAATGCCATCTGCGAAGACTACATCACTGAGAAACTTTGGAGACCTCTCCATGTGGGATCTGTACCTGTTGTGAGGGGTTCGCCAACCATTCGAGACTGGCTGCCTGACAACATGAGTGCAATTATTGTAGATGATTTTTCATCTCCTAAAGACTTGGCGAAGCATCTTAAATTATTAGCTAGCAATGATGAACGATACAATGAGTATCTAAAATGGAAAGAGACTGGTATTACAAATCAGCGACTTTTGAAAAATCTTCGAGACAGAAACTGGGGTGATGATAACCGTGGGAATTTTGTGAGCAAGTATGAATGTTTTGTTTGTGATTACATTCACAGTTCAAAGAAAAGTGACGGAGACGAACAACACAATAAAAATGATGACAAAGATGATGAACAATATCCTCGTGTAGCCAACAAAAGGCATTTTAACTGCTCCAGTGTGGAGCCAGTAGTAAGTAGGGGGTTTTGGGGGCTACTTCATTTGGATGAGTTGTATAAATGGTTTGAGGAAGAAGAGTGTTCGAAAGAGAAAGCAAGATTGATTCATGAATTACTAGTCAATAATGTAACTCAGAGTGAATTCTTGTCTCGTTTACGGAGTCACTCGGTCGATTTCAGCAAATGTTAAGTGTACTACAATCAGATGTTTTATATTACTGTATATTTGTCTGCCATGTTTGTATAATATTTTTAATTGATTGCAATTACTCGCGCGAGGTTCTTTCGCGAGTTCAAGGCTCAAGAACTCGCATCAAAATGGCTACTTTTATGAAGAGAGGACCAACCGAAGGTAGGAAATTTGACTGTGTGTTTTGTTTTGTGAGGCATTGTGGCCCCAAAAATTGAATTAGTATCAAATTATTGTCCATACATATCCCCTTTCTACGAAAGACAATTCTTTTAACGTAATGGGTCAGTAATCCATATATTGAATGAGTGTACATATCCATAACCCATGGTATGTACGCTCCTGTACTTGGACGATACGGTACGGTTATTAGCTTGTAAGGGCAAAGCATTAAATATTTTGACTACATCACCTCGAAGTTTGCCAACTCGCGTTACTGAAAGCGGTTGTTTCTTCGAGAACTAACTTTCATTTACGTACCCACCTTGTATGGTACAAGTGGACCGTGGGCCCGGTATGGATGAGATCAAGGGAGTGTACGTTGAGTCTCCCTCTCCTGATTCTTGTGAGTAAAGTTTTTAAAAGTATGGCGAATGTTCGTAACCGTACAATTATCAACTACGTTTGTTCAAGTTATTGGGTCTTCGTATTTTTCTTTAGTATCTGTATTTATACTAAACGTGCGTGTATGTATACCAGTTTGTTTGAACATCTACGTTTTTGGGACTGATAAACTTTATGTCTTGTTGACTTTATTGTG
>OZ026551.1:4178766-4196266 GCA_964020155.1 Chondrilla cf. caribensis | reverse complement strand
ATGTACATACGAATGTACATATTACGGAGTGTGTGTGAATGAAGTCAGAGGGAATAGTTTTTGTATGTTGTGTACGCACTGTGCAATACACACGCAACACACACACACACACACACACACACACACACACCACACACACACACACACACACACACACACACACACACACACACACACACACACACACACACCACAGACATGTTTCCCTTTCCCAGATGTCGTCAAGGGAGATTTGAAATCAGTTCTTCGAGTTCTCTACCTTCTCTTCTCCAAATACAAGACAGTGAGAACAACCGAAGGACATCGTGAGATCAGAGGAAAGACTACTACTGTTTAGTCACTGTAGTTCTTCGTCAGGACAGATATTTTTTCAAATTGTTACTATTCCGATCAGTAGTGTATGGTAGAAGTGTTTGAGAACAATTGTAACCATTTTCACGTTGCAATATCACTGCAGCCTGTGCATTGTTTGCTATGTATGTATGTGGTAGATTGTGAATATAGTGCACGTGTACTGTGTTATATGTATAATAGTGTGATATTGATCATTTGGAGTATTCGGAACATAATTATAACATTATGTATGTATTGTAATGATCAAACTTATGTGGTGTTATAACATTGAAATTAATCTCATCAATCTCTGATTGAAAATAGCTATAATGAAGAGTAAATGAATAATTATCAAATTAATTGTATTTTATATTTGCCATTATGTATGTACACATGTATATGTACGTATATTATATATACATGCATGCTACTGTATTATACATAATATTATATTATACATAAGTATATTAACCTTTTATTATATACATAAAAATGTAATAGTACAAAACAATAATAACATGCATATACCATGCAGCTGAAGGTGGGCGATTCGTAAGGTTTGTATAATATAATAAATGTATATACATACAGTGGAACCTCTCTATAAAGGACAAATTGGGACCAGTTAGGTAATTTGTCCACTGTAAAGAGGTAAAAAGTATATTAGCATTATAGGAAGAATCTATTTTTGGTGCCTTACAGAATGGCCTTTGTAGAGAGGTATTTTCCATGATGTCCTTTATTGGGGAGTCCTTTAATAGAGGTTCCATGCACTGTACTGCAGCTTCAATTCTCAGTTCCCTTCAGCCTGATATAGACATTACTGATTATGATTATAGATAATTTCTTTATTGTATTATTATTTAATAATTATTGCGACTATTGTATTTATTATGATAATATCTATTTAATTGTAAAAAATTAATTATTAAAGTGTATATACGTATAATATATATTATATACGTAAATTATTATAAACAATTCAATCACCTGATCTATGTGTGTACATAATAATAATTATAGTCATGCACATGCAGGTCACAAACTTTCAAACTCCATGGCCAGGTCTATAGAGTTGCAAACAACACACACATACGCGCATGCATGTACACACACACACACACACACACACACACACACACACACACACACACACACACACACATATTATGGTCTTGAATAAGACGTGGACAAAGACATGTAGGATTTCCTCATGATCAGTCACTTCCATGCATGTGTTTGTACTTTTGTGTGTACATGTTGTGGTTGTGTATGGTGTTCTGTGCAGTGTGTTAACATGTATGCCTATGTACATTTACATGTCCTCCACATACAGCCTATACACTTGTCTTTGGTATATATATTCATGTAGATATACCCATGCACACAAGTGTAAGTTGGATCAAGTGAATACTGTATTATTAAATTTTATGAATACATTGTCATACAACCACAATCTTTCAATTGTTGATAACACGGCTTCTAAATGGTGGGTTGGGCTTAATACCTCTCCATAGGCGAGATTTGGTGCAATTGTAATTTTCGTGTCATCCTTACATAGAGTGCTATCACACCGTATGATAACATCCCTACATGTAATAATACTAATACTGTACTAATTCATCGTTATATATAGAAAAAGAAAAAAAAATACAAATACCTAACCTTGATCACTCGGCACACTGGACTGGATATATACATAAATAGTACAATTATGTAACAGGGAGTGGGGAGTGTTGGGTTGATAAGCATGCCACCAATGCTGTCACTGGGCACTGCCAAAATACTCATGTGCAAGTGAATTCAGCCCCTCATGCTGCAGAGCATGCTTCAGCTCTTTGGCTGTAGCACGTTCACCTTTGAGCTCCTTCCACTTCAATAGAGACTGGTACGACCGCTCGTGCAAATTGCGAGGGTAGTCCTCATCAATTGCTTCAATGTACTTCTCGTGTACCTCTAATTCTCGTGCTAACATTTTCCACCTTTTACCCACACTTTCGGCAATTTCCTTTAAAATTCGATTGGTGAGCACTATTAGGAGAGACATTGAGAGATATAATCAACTTTATGTTAAAATCATATACAGTAAAACCTTTTTATAAAGACCACCCAGGGGACCAAGAAAATGTGGACTCTGTAGACAGGTGGTCTTCATAAAGAGATGTATCAGTGTCAAATAGGGATTTGGAACTGCAAAGTTTCCCTGTTGTTAGGAAATCCTTTCGAATTCAAGAGGATTTAAAAACACAGTCTGATGAAGAGAATTCTTCACAGATGAAGAACTCTCTTCACCAGTCTGCGCTTTTAAATGCTCCTGAATCCAAAAGGATGCATCAGTGTCCTGGAGATTATGTGTTGGATAGTTCTAGAGTGGTCACTTAGGTCAGGTAGTTTTTGTGAAGGGGTGATCTTTAATACAGGTTCACTACACTGTCAAATAGTCTATAAGGATCATATGATAATTTGAATGTACATACTATTGTCTCCTTTTGCTTGTCCTTCGCTTCTAACATTGCCATTTTCCGGTCGTGGTTCTAACAGAAGACAGGAGAGGTCCATTAGTGCAAGCATTTCCAATACTAAACAATCCGATCTGACCTCCTGGATGGAGGAATCATGCTTGGAGACCTCCACTACAAGTACACATCTACATGTACTACACTCACACGTGTACACATAAGCATAATTGCATTTATTCAACAACTAAGCACATACGTACAAATGCACAGCACAACCAACAGTCAGAAGAATCAGAGTGAGTGTCTTCTGCCATAACCTTCCTTACCTGACAATGGCACACCATCTGGTACAACTGAAGGGAAAGAAGCAGATACATATGTACTAAATCTGCTTATATAGAAAATGTATGTACATGACTCTCTTGTTACCCTCACCACGAGATGAAAAGTGGTACAGTGAAACCAATTGAAAAATACAGCTAGTAATGAATTAGGTAAAAAGGTGCCTTTCGATCGGCCCCTATATACGTAAGCCCTTTCCACTTTGGAAATTATGAAGGATACAGTTGGATTGGGCTAACTGTGGGTCGAGTTATGTAGAGTTGTTCTGCTTATACATACACACACATGCCTGCATGCATGTACACACACTGACACAGACACGCACGCACGCACGCACGCACACACACACACACACACACACACACACACACACACACACACACACACACACACCAACCTGCCTGTACGTATGTATGTACATTTTGAGAAATACTAATTACGTGTAATAACTCACCCAAACTGGACTTCGTAGCCAAGATTACATTCAAATCAGGGTCTACACATACCATGCAGTGGTAAACAATTATAATTCAAATACATACACATATTATGTATATCATGTGTTAGTGCATATGTAAACTGTACAAAGTCCCTACATGCTGTATGTATAGTACACTATGTATGTGCATACCTCCGAGTGAATTGGGCATGCCCAACAGGTCCTTATGAATAGCTTCCACATGTATGGCAGAGTTGACCTTAACACTGTCTTCTCCAAGCGTAAGTCCACTACGATGGAGACCAACAAGAACCCACTCCTTGTTGTATTCCTTCAGAACTGGACAGCCTGAGGATCCTGGCTGTGTTTCAGCTATGTGTCCAAAACGAAAACCTGTGATGACAAACAATAATGAAATCAATAAGAATAGCTGCCATATGTGAAATCATAGGGATTAGATTTTGTGAAAGAGCCAAATAAAGTGCTTCTAAATTGCATGCAAACACACACACATGCATAACACATTATAGACTCACGCCAGCATGCGCATACACACATAACCCTATATACAAAAGTAACTGCCTAGTACTTCAATGAAAAAATTAGACAAAAATAGATGTCAATCAGTAGTTACACTATGCATGCGATTTGTACATGCAGTCTACAGAATAGTACACAACACACTGCAGTACAGTGTACTAAATTATACATGGAAGTTATATACATCAGTGATCATGTGAGCAAACTAAGACACTAGAATAACGTTACAACAAATCTTAAGACGCTTAAAATAGCTTCACTATGAACATAGAATGTAGTACTCCAACCAGACAAAGGTTATGGATAATACCCTACTGAAACAAATACATGGCTATGTTTGTAACAGTAAAAGAAACTGGTCATAAAAGAAAAGTGCGTATAATTCACATTCTTACCGGTAGAGTATTGTACAAGATATGCACTTTCACGAAGAACACAATCTCCATCCATTGAAGGGTAATGTACCAGGGAGACGTTATCATTTACTTTTAGTCGACTGTCTCCTAGATCTTCATATGCATTCAGAGGAAATCTAATCCGCTCTTCACCTGATGTCGGTTTGGGCATGTGACCAGGATTCATGGCAATAATGGTGTAATCGTATTTATCATCCTGATTCGGAAATATATACAAGAGGAGGAGAGAATTGATGTAAGCCGTGCACACAATGTCAAATACGTGTAATGCTATAGTAACAGACTGAGTATACACACACACACTCAGCAGTTGTACATAACACACTCAAAAGTCAGAACACACAACCTCACTCTCGCTTTCACACATAATGTATACACGACATGCATACATTAATACATTGGACACATCTTAGCAAACATGCACTCAAAAGTAAACCACTGCAAACTATCAACCAACCGGACTGCTTTTGAAGGTGGAAAAATCAAACAGTTTTTCTCCTTCAACAACTGTTCCTGGTTTTTGTTCACTCTCCCGATCAAAATACACGAATGAAGTTTCGGCACTTTCTTTTGTTGGGATAATGTGATTGCAGGTCATGAACAAGGGAGATGAAAATGTTGGCTCCTCTACAATGACACCTGTTCCACTACGATATTCACCTCTGAAGGAAATATGTATACATATAATATTATGCTATTATGACCATAGTTTCTAAAAAAAGTATATTAATTTTATATTTATAATCACCACGTGTACAGTATGCGATTATAAATTTTATGCTTTATGTTTGTTTTAACCCGGTAAACACCCAATTCTACAAACACAAGGTCCAACTCACTCTGGAGTTTCGATATACAGAATAGACATAATTGCTTTAGTCTTGTAGTCAAACTTTATGGCCCCTGATCCTTGTTTCTGAGCTGGATTTCCTTCGAGCTTTTCTGATAGAGCCATTGTTCATCCTCAGTGAGATAAGTGAACAAATTTAGTAATTATCGATGGAGTATCAACATAATAGAAGACAATGCCAGACATGTAAATTTTCAGTTGAATAACACATAATATATTACGTATATTGATCATACTTGGAAGGTGTATAGATCAAATATTAAAATTTCAATGAACAGTGCATATATTGTTATATTGTATACAATAAATCCAATGTGTACACCGACATTTACTGTATTGAATCATGAACAGATGAAGTCTCTCCGTGTTTGTGTGTGTGTGTGTGTGTGTGTGTGTGTGTGTGTGTGCATACATGTGTGTAAAATGTGTGGTATATGTTTATGGTACATACGCATGTATATAATGTGTGCATTATGTACTATACACAGGCAACCAACGGTGTCAATGATATTAATAAATTATTGTTGAAAATTAGATGTAATCTATTTGATTTTATTATTGAAGGTTCAGATAAAGACAACACGTGGTTTAAAATTGTGGCTCTCAAAGCAGGCCCTGCACTAGGCATTTTACCATCAGCATCTACATAGGATTTTCGAAATTTCTAAAATCTGTTATCTGTCCAAAAATCGTTTATTTTCGTACGCTTTTTCGAACGTCTCTCTAACAGAACGCCGCAAACAGCTACGAAGGTCGTATCGATTTGAGAGTAACTACATTTAATGGTCTACATAACGTAGCTCATTGGGAGTCGGTAGGTTATCCAGTCTCCGAGACATACGTAGCTAATTTCAAGTGTCTCAATACAGGTGGTGCCGGTCCGATAATCGATGCTTCACTCTACATTTGAACTGGTCCTCAACTATCACAAACCTAACTAAACCAGACCAACCTTGAAAGACTGGATCGAACGGCTAAGAATCCCTCTCTCTTTCCTCTCTTTCAATTTGCGGGTAGTTATTTTAGGGTTTATGGTTGAACTGTTAGGAAGGCAGTCGACGTGGCGTGCATAACGTTGTAGACGCGTGAACACGTACGCGCATACTTTGTCTATACTGCATGTTTATAACGGAATAAACAATAGATAAAAGATATTCAACAGCAGATTGTATATATTTTATTGATTAGGATCAGATAAATTGTATGTGCATCAGCTAAAACTACATACATACAGTAAGACTGGCCACATGGATCTATAAACACCTTGAGCATGCAAGCATGGCATTAATTAAATATAATATATATATACACCTCATGATCAGACACCTCAATCAATAATAACAGATCATAAGTTTTCCAGCACCATGATTACCTAATAACTCTATATAGCTACAAATCAAAAGATCACAATTAGGACCACCTCATAACTGGGTCACTTGTAGTGGTCCCACATGCATAGTTTGGGAGGTTCTATTGTATGTGTGTGGCAGGATGTTGCAAAACTAACTACAAATACATACAAATCACAAAACTAATTACAAATAATGATAATACAATTAGTGCAGATGAGGGAATAAAGCTATATTATTATAAGGAATTGAAGTTAGCATAATAATAGTACTTGGAATATCTTTGGTTGTTCTATCTGTGAATTGGGAAACACATATGCATATTATAATCATGCTACCATGGTATCAAATACCACTGTTCAATCAACAGCCGTGTACAAATACTCAAATTCAACCAACAATCAATTGACAGCCATACATGCTCACCATTCAACACCTAGAGACCTAGGGTTTATAAGGTTTATTCTTCTCCATAGCATCAGCTAGATCCCTCATTTTCGGGAATCCAGTACTTCTATCCTTCATAACTTTACACAAGTCGGCAATTGTCTCTCGTTTAGCTGTTTTAGAAAGATGACCATAAAGTATGCTTGCTGCTACAGAACGAGCAGAATTTTTCATATCACGACACAGAACATCATCGATAACGTCTTCAATTTCCAGATTTAGGGCAATGTGCTCAGCTGGAACAATTTTTAGAAAATCATCCTTATAAACTTTCATGAAGCTTTTGGAATCAAAAACTCCATCTTTGGGGGCTACATAGAGAATCACGACAAACATCTTCATAAACAAGGATTCATGCTCTATTTTCAACAACCCCGTTATTAGAATTAGCAGGATCTTCTGCACAAGGTAGGCTACCAATAAATGAATCCTGTAACCCAGGCCTATAGTTTGGATAGCTAAACTGTTCTCATCAGATTCCCGTGGCAGACAGAGGAAGGGAGAGTCTAGCACACTTCAATACCAAATATGTGTGGAAGCATAGATACTCCAACGGAAGTTTCCAATCCCGGTGTTGGAGTATCTATGGTGGAAGCACCTGTCGATTGGTGTAGGTGTGAACTAATCACCATGTGTGCTAGACAGTCCCTTCCCTGCTCCAGCCTGAGTGTCTGATAGGGATGGTCTAAACAGCCCCATAGAAGGCAAGGAATGTTAACCAAGTAATATAAAACTGTACATATGATAATTCCTAGTGCACAGTTATGTACACACACATGCACCCATGTATATTATGTACAAAATGAAATTAAAAGAATTAATAATACATAAATCTCATACAGGACTCACGTTTTTCATCAATACCAACTGTTGGTACCTTGGGGGAAATAGATACTGTTGATGTTGGTGGCGGATGATTGAGTCCCACTTGGTGGTTAGGGTTAGGATAGTGCCGAGGGTACGTGATGACAGTATCAATGGTATGAAAAGAAAACAGAAGAACTATATATTTGGCAATTCAATTCTTCAATTACTTCACACACACACATGCACACACACACACACACACACACACACACACACACACACACACATGTACGTACACACACACACACACACACACACACACACACGCACATACACACATGTATGCATGTACGCAGCACACACGCACGCACACACACACACACACACACACACACACACACACACACACATACACACGTACACACACACACACACACACACACACACACACACACACACACATACACACACACGTATGCACATACGCACGCACACACGCACACACACGCACACATACACATACATGTATGCACGTACGCATGTATGCACACACACACACACACATACACACATACACATACACACGTACACACACACACACACACGTATACATGTACGCACACACACATGCACACACACGCACACATACACATACATGTATGCACGTACGCATGTATGCACACACACACACACACACACACACACACACACACACATACATGTATGCACGAATGCATGTATGCGCACACACACACACACACACACACGCGCGCGCGCGCGCACATACACACATACACACACGTATGCATGTACGCAGCACACACGCACGCACACACACACACACACACACACACACACACACATATACATACACATGTACACACACACACACGTACACACACACACACACACACACACACACACACACACACACACACACACACACACGTATGCACGTACGCACGCACACACGCACACACGCACACACGTACACACACACACACACACACACACACACACACGTATGCACGTACGCACGCACACACGCACACACACGCACACATACACACATACATGTATGCACGAATGCATGTATGCACACACACACACACACACACACACACACACACACACACACACACACACACACACACACACACACACACACACGCACACACACACACATCACACATACATGCACACAAACACCTATGCCTGTAAGTACACCTTGAAAGATACTGATAACTCACCCATAGCACGAATTTCATCCCAATCAGGATCTACACATGCAATGCAATGATAAAGAAATTCAATCCAAATACATACACATAGTAAACGTACATCATGTGTTAGTGTATATTTAAACTGTACAAAGTCATTATATAGAATATTATGTACTGTGTGTGCATGTGCAATTGCACCTATATAGCCATGCAGTCACACGGCATGACAAGGATGCCATGATTAATAAGAATTGTATGTCGCAGTGAAACGCTTGTTAAATCATACTTCTCATGACCTTGGGTATAATATGCCTGATGAAATAATGTATAATGATTATCATTATTCTCAACTCTACTCCCAAGTGAAGTAGAATTGTATCACCAAGAATTATATGTTACAGGTACTAGCATAAAATTCTGTATGATTGCTTGCATCAATTAACGTATGCCGAGAGCAAGGTTATTTACCCCTTTATTGCACATGACATAATGGTACACAATGTACGTATACACTATGTATGTATGTGCATACCTCCGAGGGGATTGCGCATGCCTAAGAGGTCCTTATGAATAGCTTCAACATGTATGGCAGAGTTGACAATAACATTGTCTTTTCCGAATGTAAGTCCACTATGATGGAGACCAACAAGAACCCACTTCTTGTTGTATTCCTTCAAAACTGGACAGCCTGAAGATCCTGGCTGTGTTTCAGCTATATGTCCAAAGCGATAACCTGCAATGACAAACAATAATGAAATCAACAAGAATTGCAATGGTCCATAACATTATGTGATAACATTGGGATTAGATACCATGAAAAAGCCACATGAAGTGTCTCCTAATTGCATGCAAACACACACACACATGCATATATAGGCACACATAATATTATAGAGACACACACTAGCACACATGTACATACACACAAAACACTGCAGAACACACTGTCTACTACTTGTAATAGACAAAAGAGATGTCAATCAGTAGTTACACTAAGCATGCGATATGTACATGCAGTCTACAGAATAGTACACAGCACACTGCAGTACAGTGTAAATTGTACACGAGTTATAAACATCAGTGATCAGGTCAGCAAACTAAGTCTGACATTAGAATCGCGTGATAACAAAACTTGAGACGCTTAAAATAGCTTCACTAAACAAAGAATTAATTTAGTACTCCAACCAGACAAAGGTTATTGATAATGTTTATGTTTGTAACAGTGAATAAAACTGGTCATAAAAGAAATCTACATAATATATATACTCCACATTCTTACCACTAGAGAATTGTACCCGATATGCACTTTCACGTAGTTCACATTCTCCTTCCATTTCAGGGTACTGTATCAGGTAGACATTATCAATTTCTTTTAGCCGACTGTCTCCTAATTCTTCGTAGGCATTCAGAGGAAATCTAATCCGTTCTTCACCTGATGTCGGCTTGGGCATGTGATCAGGATTCATGGCAATAATGGTGTAATCGTATTTATCCTCCTGATTTGGAAGTACATACAGCGAGAAAATTGATGTAAGGTGTGCGCACAATGTCAAATACGTGTACTGCTATAGTAACAGACTGAGTATACGCACACATTCAGCAGTTGTACATAAACACATGCAAAGACAGAACACACAACCTCACTCTCGCTCTCACACATAATGTATACACAACATGCATACATTAATACATTGGACACATCTTAGCAAACATGTACTCAAAAGTAAACCACTGCAAACTATATATCAACCAACCGGACTGCTTTTGAAGGTGGAAAAATCAAACAGTTTTTCTCCTTCAACAGCTGTTCCAGGTTTCTGTTCACTCAACCGATCGAAATACACAAATGAAGTTTTGGCTATTTCTTTTGTTGGGATAAGGTGATTGCAGGTCATGAGCAAGGGAGATGAAAATGTTGGCTCCTCTACAATGACACCTGTTCCACTACCATATTCACCACTGTAGGAAATATGTATGCTATTATGACCATAGTTCATAAACAAATGTATAATCATATACATCACATGTGTGTACAGTATACAGTGTTTACTTTTGTGTATAGTTTTAACCTAGTAAACACCCAATTCTACAAAACACAAGGTCCAACTCACTCTGGAGTTTCGATATACAGAACAGACATTACTGCTTTAGTCTTGTAGTCAAACTTTATGGCCCCTGATCCTTGTTTCTGAGCGGGATTTCCTTCAAGCTTTTCTGATAGATCCATTGTTCATCCTCAGTGAGATAAGTGAACTAATTGAGCAATTATCGATGGAGTATCAACATAATAGCAGACAATGCCAGACATATGTAAATATAATTTTTATTATATTAATCATAGAAAGTGTACAGATCAATTATTAAAATTTCAATGAACAGTGCATGCATATACTGTATTATGGTCCAATCATAACATATTCAGATAAATCATCAACAATATATCCCATGTGTACACTGACATTCACTGTATTAAATCATTGACACATTCCGTGCTTGTGTGTGTGTATGTGTGTGTGTGTGTGTGTGTGTGTGTGTGTGTGTGTGTGTGTGTGTGTGTGTGTGTGTGTGTATGTGTGTGTGTGTGTGTGTGTGTGTACGTGTGGAATGTGTGGTATATGTTTATGGTACATATGCATGTATACATCATGCATGCATTATGTACTATACACAGGTAACCAACAGTGTCAATGATGATATTAATAAATTATTGTTAAAAAAATCGATCTTATCTATTTGATTCTAACTAACGAAGGCTCAGATAATGACACGTGGTTTAAAATTGTGGTTCTTTAAGCAGGCCCTGTACCAGGCATATTACCATCAGCATCTGCATAGAATTTTCGAAATTTCTATTAAAAAAATCTGTACTCTGTCCGAAAATTGATCATTTTTGTAGCTAAACTTGTTTAAACGTCTTAAGCAGAACGCTCCAAAAAAGCTACGAAGATCGTATCGATTGGAGAGTGACTACATATGTAATGGTTTGCATAGCAAATTTTATTGGGAGTCGGTAGGTTATCCAATCGTTGAGACACACGTAGCTAATATACATAGTAATTCAAGTGTCCGAATATACGGTATACGTAGGTGGTGCATCCCGGTCCGATAATCGATGCTTCACTCTACATTTGAACTGGTCCTCAACTATCACAAGCCTAACTAAACCACGCGGCCAGACCAACCTTGAAAGACTGGATCGTCTATAAACGGCTAAGAATCACTCTTTCCTCTCTTTCTATGTGTGGGCGGGTATTTTAGGGTTTATCGTTTACGTACTGTCACGAGGACATTCGACGTGGCGTGCATAACGTCCTAGACGCGTGAACACGTACGCGCATGCTTACTGCAGGTTTAATTTATAACAAATATATAAACAATTGATAGAAGATATTCAACTACAGACTGCACATTATATATATTATTGATTAGAGCCAGACAAATGTATGTGCATTAGCTAAAACTATATATACGTACGTACGTACAGTAAGACTTGCACAGAAAAACATGCATATGGCCACATGGATCTATACACCTTGAGCATGCAAGCAGATCAGAAATTAAATATAATTTATACACCTCATGATCAGACACCTCAATCAATAATACAGCTAATAAGTTTTCCAATACCATGATTAGTGTATAACTCTAGCTACAAATCAAAAGATCACAATTAGGACCACCTCACAACTGGATCACTTGGAGTGGTCCCACATGCATGCATATAGTTTCATTAATTTGGAGGTTCTGTTGTATGTGTGTGGCAGGATGTTACAAAACTAATTACAAATACATACAAATTACAAATAATGATAATACAATCAGTGCAGATGAAGGAATAAAGTTATATTATTATAAGGAATTTGAAGTCAGCATATTATAGTACTTTGAATATCTTCACACTACGGTTGTTCTATCTGTGAATTTGGAGAACACATGCATACGTATATTATTGTAAGCATGGTACACATGCACATGCACAGAACTAAACAAATTGTACTGCATGACAATGGAATAAAACTGTAATATTAAAATAGATTTGACCGAGGTCATTCTTACTTGCATACATTCTTACCCTATATTGTTTTCATTTCGACTTCCGGTATGTAACGCTCGTCCGATAGATATATATATAATATATATATTATAGATAATATTATATAGATATATTAAAAACAAAAGTAAATTAAAATGGTGGAGGAGGGAGTTGACAGAGAGCAAAGATAGACATGGAGAAGGCAGGGGAGGGATTGTATACATAGAGGATAGATCCTGTAGGAGATTAGGGGCTGAATTAAGGGCAGGGTGTTGTAAATTGGAAGTGGAGATGGGTAGATGGAGAGGAAATAAGAGGGATGATAGAATTTGCAAATTATGTGGAGAGGGAATTGAAGACGAAAAGCACTTTTTAACAATATGCACAAAGCTTGATTTGCATAGGGTTTGGATGAGAGAGGAAGAGAATCTTGAAAACTTGAATGAGGATGAAAAGAGTGACATGATTTTGAAGAGTTTGGAAATGCCCAAGATTGCCAGATTTGTTCTAAATATGTGGAAATCTAGAAAGGAGCTATTAAAATTTAGTAAATAGGTACTAAATAACTTTGGAATTTTTTATTTAGTGCTATTTTGGACAACTGTCCTACAATGCACTTTAATAACAATAATAATAATAATAATAATATATAATATGTGTTCCTACGCGTAACCGCAACAATGAATTTATATTAGAATTTATATTGCGCGAAATAAAGATGGCCGATTTCGAACGCTGACAATTTGAAATTGGGCTAGAATTCGTGCGCTGAAGCTCCGCCGAACGTAATAACTTCAGCGAAGGTTCTTCTAAACCTAACAAAGACGCCAAGTAATTCGAGTGCGGGGGGCGGCAGCCCCACGAGTTTTTAAACTCGAATTACTTGTTTTTCAAAAGTAAAAATGTCTAAAGGTCTTGGTTGTTGCTAACAAGATAATTTTAGAAGAAATACTCCGATTTATACGTACGATTGCAAGTTGAATTTAGCAGATGTTTGCTCCCACAGTGCAAAAGTATTATAGCATAAACTATCCATTCCAAAAATATTATGGGCATAAATTTAACTGCAGGTAGTTACTAAATGAAGGTAACATATGACCACCTATCATCATTCAAACAACAGCCGTGAATGCATACTCACCATTCAACACCTAGAGATTTATGGTTCATAAGGTTTATTGCTTTCCATAGCTACAGCAAGATCCATCATTCTCGGGAATCCATCACTTTTCTTTTTCATAACTTTACACAACTTGGTGATAGTTTCTCGTTTTATAGCTGCTCCACAAAGATGAACAAAAAGCATTTCCACTGCATCAATACGAGCAGACTTTTTCATCTCGTGATACAGACCTTCATTTATAACTCCTTCAATCTTCAGACTTAGTGCAATAACGTCAGCTGGAACAATTGCTATGAAATCATCCTTGTAACCTTCCATGAAACATTTGGAATCAAAACCTGTATTCTGAGGGGCTACCAAGAGAATCACAACAAACATCTAATAATAATAAAGTAGTATTCTCGCTCCCATCAGTACGTACAGTCAATAACTGACAATTCAGACATTTTCACCCTCCTTGCCTAATTATACATTTGGAACAACCTTGTATACAACTGGAAAGAATTCTTCATAAATAAGGAACCATGCTCTAACAACCCTGTTATTTGAATTTATAAGAACTTCTGCACAAAGTAGGCTATCAATAAATAAATCCTGTAACCCAGGCCTTTAGTTTGGATAGCTAAACTGTTCCCATCAGATGCCCATGGCAGACAGAGGAAGGGAGAGTATAGCACACTTCAATACCCAAGATTTGCAAAAGTTTTTATTGATTGGTGTAGGTGTGATCTAATCACCATGTGTGCTAGACAGTCCCTTCCCTGCTCCATCCTGAGTGTCTGATAGGGATGGTATAATTAGCCCCATAGAAGGCAAGGAGTGTTAACCAATTAATCTAAAACTGTACATATCATAATTCCTAGTGCACAGTTATGTGCACACACGTCCACCCATGTATATTATGTACAAAATATATAAAATTAAAAGAATTAATAATACATAAATCTCATACAGGACTCACGTTTTTTGGACATAGTAACTGTTGGTACCTTGGGGGTAGTAGATGCTGTCGATGGTGGTGGTGGATGATTGAGTCCCACTGACACTGCTGAGATTTTAGTGGATCCTAGAGTATCTGCAAAAAGATGAATCTCTATTTGTGATAGGACATTCGGTGATAGGATAGTGAGGATATTGAGTCCCACTTGGTGGTTAGGGTTAGGATAGTGCCAAGGGTTTTGTGATGACAGTATCAATGGTATGAAAAGAAAACGAGAGAACTATCTATTCGGCAATTTAATTCTTCACACATACACATGCACATATAAATGCACACATGTGCACAGTATGCAGCACACATGTACACACACATAAATGATAAATGTACACACAAATACACACAAAAACACATGCATTTACACACACACACACACACACACACACACACACACACACACACACACACACACACACACACACACACACACACACACACACACACACACACACACACACACACACACACACACACACACACATACACACACACACACACATACACACACACACATGCACACACACACACACATGCACAAACACACACGCACAAACACACACACACACACACATATACATGTACTCAAACACACACACATGCACACACACACACATGCACACACACACACACACACACACACACACACACACACACACACACACACACACACACACACACACATGTACTCAAACATGCATGTATGTACACACAAACACAACAGTACAAATACACAACTACATACTAGAATGTGCATACGCAGCTCTAACCTTGAGGGAGGGAGGATGCAAGAGATGTACCAATAGGTTCTCTAAATGTTGTGGCCACTGGCAGAGCTGAAAGTTCTAAAAAAGGACGGTAAGTAACAATTAATGAGCAAACATACACATACTTGTACAAGTACACACTTTGTCTATATTCTATCATTATCTTCTGCCTCTCAGCAATGAGTAAACCAAGCTCTACTGATAAACCTCTGGTACGACCCTGATTCTCAGCAGCTGCAAGCGCACGCAAATTAGGGTTTTCAACTGTTCCAAGCTTCGAGATTTCAGACACTTGACCCTTGTGAGTGATTTGCAGTTTCTCACGAATTTCAGATCGAATTGCATCATCAACAGATGCAACAACATCGTCGAGGGACATTTGGTTCACAATCTTTCTGGTGAACCAATACGACCACAGACTATATGATCCACCCACGTAGGCCTTGTGGAAGGGCAAAGTGGAAAAGACAACAAAGGTCTTATCAACACTGGTTTTGTACACGAGACGAGGGGTTGATTCGTCACCCAAAGCATTACTTCTGCATGCATCAAAGAACAAATACTTGTTCTTGTCTCGGCAGTTCATGTGGAAAAAATTTTCTATGTCAACCACTGATACTTGGTGGGCATCATTGGTATAAATGCACTCTGCACCACTCAAGTTGAGACCACCATGGCAGAGGAACACAACAGCAATACGACTCCCAACAGAATTTTGAGCAAACGATTTCAATTTATCTTCCAAATCTTTATAGCTAAAATCAACCAATACTTCAACGCGAAAGAACAAACGACTGTAGAAGGCCTTGATATAGTCTGCAAAGGCTTGATCTATGTTGAGAAGAGGTTCCAGACGTGTTCTGGGGTTTACGTAGCTGTTGATGGCAATGAGGACCGAGCCGATTTCTTTATCGGCCATTGCCACACTAAAACCTAAGGGTATAGGGTAAAGTGGAGGTAGGTTTGAAACAAGTGAAGGGGTAAAGATAAAAGACAGTAATCCATGGCCCTTTATTAACTGAGTCTTAAGATACTCATTGCAACCTTAATTTTTGCCATTCCAAATGTATAAACGAATATATATTATAGGTTATCTCAATCTGCAATATACGTAAATTTCTGATCACTGGCGGTCTGGTTTTTATAGTCTCACATAGCTACACCCACGCTCTGCCAACTTTGTTTTTTAAATGGTCGCTACCCTTGCGGCGTTGGGTCTGGCTACGCGAGACCATGACGGCCTGGGGTCTGAACATGGTCACGAAGAAGATCAAAGATACGCGTTGATCCCAGCACGAGGTGGGTAACGTGCGGTCATCTGGAAGTGAAACAATTACAAGACGATCTCACGCTTCCAACTATCAATACCTCATTGAAG
>OZ026551.1:4146266-4173766 GCA_964020155.1 Chondrilla cf. caribensis | reverse complement strand
TATTTTATTACCGTTATTTGAATTAGCAGGAACTTCTGCACAAAGTAGGCTATCAATAAAATCAATTTTGTAACCCAGGCCTATAGTCTGGATAGCTAAACTGTTCTCATCAGATGCCCATGGCAGACAGAGCAAGGGAGAGTCTAGCACACTTCAATACCAAAGATTTGCAGAAGTACCTGTTGATTGGTGTGAACTAATCACTATGTGCTAGACAGTCCCTCCCCTGCTCCAGTCTGGGTGTCTGATAGGGAGGGTCTAATTAGCCCCATAGAAGGCAAGGAGGGTTAGCCAAGTAATATAAAACTGTACATATCATAATTCTTAGTGCACAGTTATGTACACACACATGCACCCATGTATATTATGTACAAAATGAAATTAAAAGAATTAATAATACATAAATCTCAATCAGGACTCACGTTCTTCAGACATAGTAACTGTTGGTACCTTGGGGGGAATAGATGCTGCTGATGTTGGTGGTGGATGATAGTGTCCCACTGACACTGCTGAGATTTTAGCGGATCCTAGAGTATCTGCAAAAAAAGATGAACCTCAAATTGTGATAGGACATTTGGTGATAGGATAGTGCCACGAGTTTTGCAATGACAGTATCAATAGTATGAAAAGAAAACAGGAGAACTATATATTCAGCTATTCAATTCTTCAATTACTTCACACACACACATGCACACATGTACATACCCATAAACGTACACAAATACACACAAGAACACATGTACTTAATTACACACACACACACACACACACACACACACACACACACACACACACACACATAAAATACACACAAAAACACATGCATGTACACGCACACACACACACACACACACAAACAGACACACACACACACATAAAATACACACAAAAACACATGCATGTACACGCACACACACACACACACACACACACACACACACACACACACACACACACACACACCTGTGTACATACCTATACATCGCACACACATACACATACTGAGCCACACACATACAGGTATGCACACACACATGCACACAGCACAGATAAACTTGTTTGCACACATGCATGCACGCACACACACACACACACACACACACACACACACACACACACACACACACACACACAATCACACATGTACTCAAACATATATGTATGTACACACAAACACAACAGTACACATACACAACTATATACTAGAATGTGCACACGCAGCTCTAACCTTGAGGGAGGGAGGATGCAAGAGATGTACCAATAGGTTCTCTCAATGTTGTGGCCACTGGCAGAGCTGAAAGTTCTACAATAGGACGGTAAGTAACAATTAATGAGCAAACATACATATACTTGTACAAGTACACACTTTGTCTATATTCTGTCATTATCTTCTGCCTCTCAGTAATGAGTAAACCAAGCTTTACTGATAAACCTCTGGTACGCCCCTGATTCTCAGCAGCTGCAATCGCACGCAAATTAGGGGTTTCAACTGTTCCAAGCTTCGAGACTTCAGACACTTGACCCTTGTGAGTGATTCCCAGTTTCTCTCGAATTTCAGATCGAATTGCATCATCAACAGAATTAACAACATTGTCGAGGAGCATTTGGTTCACAATCTTTCTGGTGAACCAATACGACCACAAACTATATGATCCACCCACGTAGGCCTTGTGGAAGGGCAAAGTGGAAAAGACAACAAAGGTCTTATCAACACTGTCTTTGTACACGGGACGAGGGGTTGATTCGTCATGCAAAGCATTACTTCTACATGCATCAAAGAACAAATACTTGTTCTTGTCTCGGCAGTTCATGTGAAATATTTGTTTTATTTCAACCACTGATACTTGGTGGGCATCATTGGTAAAAATGTACTCTGCACCACTCAAGTTGAGACCACCATGGCAGAGGAACACAACAGCAATACGACTCCCAACAGAATTTTGAGCAAACGATGTCAATTCATCTCTCAATTCTTCATAGCTAAAATCAACCAATACGCAAACGTGAAAGAACAAATGACTGTAGAAGGCCTCAATGTAGTCTGCAAGGGCTTGATCTATATTGAGAAGAGGCTCCAGGTGTGTTCTGGGGTTTACGTAGCTGTTGATTGCAATGAGAACAGAACCCACTTCTTTATCTGCCATGGCCATACTAAAACCTACGGGCATAGAGTAAAGTGGAGGTAGGTTTGAAACATTGGGTAAAAATAAAAGACAGTATTCCATGGCCTTATATTAACTGAGTCTTAAGATACGTCTCATCACAATCTTAATTTTTGCCATTCCAAATGTATGAACGAATATATATTATAGGTTGCCTCACTCTACAATATACGTAAATTTCTGATCACTGGCGGTCCGGTTTTTATAGTTTCACATAGCTACACCCACGCTCTGCCAACTTTGTTTTTTAAATGGTCACCACCCTTGCGTCTTTGGGTCTGGCTACGCGAGACCATGACGGCCTGGGGTCTTAACTAGTCTGGCGCAGCCGACCCTTGATCCGCCATTTTATTTTGTTGGGGCGGAGAAAGGGTCTGGTCTGGTCTGGAACCTATTTCTGTACCGGGAGGCGGAGTCGACGATGACAAATCGTAAATATATCGCACATTATCGCATATTCTAAGGGGGTATTTTCACTCATGCACAATGGTAGACGAAGGATGCGTTGTCTTCGGCGGAGTCCTGTTGGCTTGCGTAGCAATTACAATTCCAAAATACAGAAGAATTTTGAATTCTGAAGCAAACAGGCTTATGTTTTTGAGATTTGTTGCAAAAGGGAGACCGCTACCCCGATTTGACACTGAGAGATAGATAGAGCCGACCGAATTTACTTAAACGGGTGGTTTTCACGGATTTAGACAGTCAACGATAGCCAAACTACACTCAAGTTCTATACTGAAAATGAGCCATCATTAGTCGTTCGCGTTTTTATGCGTCTAAAAGGCGTTCTGCAATCTGATTGGGCGCACGAATTCCTGCGCCGTGGCACAGAAATAGGTTCCAGACCAGACCAGACCCTTTCTCCGCCCGAAGAAAATAAAATGGCGGATCAAGGGTCGGCTACGCCAGACTAGGTCTTAACATGGTCACGAAAAAGATCAAAGATACGCGTTGATCCCAACATGAGGCGGGTAACATGCGGTGATCTGGAAGTGAAATAATTACAAGACGATCTCACGTTTCCAACTATCAATACCTTATTGAATAAATACCATAACACTCCGACTCGATTCGTTGCCATAGATATAGCTATTATTATTATCGTACGAAGAGTGAAAATAAAACATGGATTCAGGTATCTCAAACAATCACACGCTTTCAGGTTAACACTAGCAATCTCCAATTTGAACTATCATTAAGTCGACACAAAAACTAACCGTGAAAACTCTTCTTTCGCTACTGATAAATATAAACCGGGCCGGGAAGATGGGTCGGTTGACTGATCGCGACGGGAACTCCGAGGGGAGCGTCCCAGTTTTCTATTAATAGCTTCGAGTCACGCTGCCGGAATATGTAATAGTTCGGCTATTTATAGCTTGGAACGTGATACCGGTACCAGTAGGGTCATGTGGTTTCATTGTTCCGGTTGTATATATAAAATTGTATTTAAACACGCGTGATCAATACAAATATTAAACCAAAATTTCTTCTCCTTAACCTACACTTTCTTTGACTCTGGGATTCAGATAATCGAGGTTGTACTGTAATATGCAAAGCAAATATTTATATATAATAGAATAAACTCAATGATGTACAAATGATATTAATATTATTAAGGCAAAATGATGAAGATTCTTCAAGCACAAACGATAATAATATTGTCCATGGGATTGATTTTAAACAACAATTTAACAGTAATATACCTATACTGCTCATTTTATCCTGGTTGAGGGGTGGATCAAAGGAAAAACTGTGTGTACATAAGCCATGTAGCACAGGTCAGTGATACAGCACAGGTCACCAAACAGGTTTCATTGTTAGGATTAATTGCGTGAGAACAAGGCAGGAAATTAGTAAACACATTTCTATTGCATATAATATGTTGTATTGGACTATGTGCATATTTGCTGTATAAATTTTCTATCAATCACCACCCCAGGATACTATTACATGTGATTCAATATATACATAGCTACACTATACTTGTAGTTATCATTAAAATTAATTTCATATATATAATATAATTAATATATAAAATGTTATTATTATTTATAATGGTTATTCTTAACATTGCTGAACCAAGCACACAATCATTATTATAAATAATATAGATGAATACATTGATTTTCCTGACATTGAACACAAATACACAAATTAAAATATACACTACTGTAACAATGTATATAATATGTATATAGTCCTGTATAACAATTATAATATTATATAAAAATTAATAAGAAGTGTATAGCATACAGGTTCATGGATACATAAATTCATTCATGACTGCTATGAATAAAAAAACAATTACGTATTAATTGTAATCATTCAGTGTTGGGTGTCATTTATATCTACTGTCCATGCATAAAGAATAACAGAATTTATCATAGCTAGCGAGCGTTGATTAGTGTCTATGACGGGAGCATCTTTGTCAACCCAGACAGCACCGCTATTGCCACACCTGTCACCGCGGCCACTATTAGGGGACCTCCTATATTGCGCTTGAACTCGGACTGCAAGGAGGGAAAAAAGGAGAGTATTTGACTGTGTGTAAACGAGCGTATGCGGAAAGTGCATGTAAGTATACGGGGACAATAGAAAGTATGAGAAACACACACACACACACACTCTCTGTGCTTGTGTGTGTGTGTGTGTACATTGTTTGCTTGTGCACACACATACACATGTGCTGGTGGTCTTTCAACGAACACTTCAATAATATGTACATTCTATAATATATTCAAACCTCATTCAAAGACACATACGTGATTATAGCCTACACGGCATACTGAAAAAACCTCTATAATTCAACATTATGTACATATGTGTTGTATGTGTTGCATATGCATCACATTATGAAGGTAACACTGTATATTAAGTAGTCAACAGGAAGGTGAATATTTGTGTAAACTGATCCTTGACCTTTACACTGGCACACCTGATCACACACAAACCAATTCAGAGTGCATTATTATGGCAGAGCATAACAAGATGCATACCAATTGCAGCAAGTGCAGTAGCAACTAGTGGGGGTCAGTACAATCCAGCGGTAACTGGAAGTTACAACTCACAACTTGATCTTTGTATGTATGCATATACGTATGTATACTGTATGTGTAATATTACGTAATATGCATGTAACAGTTTATAGGAGATACCAGTATTTGCTGGAATTTACTGGATCGTTCCTACATACGTATGTATGTACTAGCTACATACTACCCTACATTCTGGAATACGTATATGAATCATTTACCATTCACACACAAACATACACACCACACAACACAAAAACACCACACACACACACACACACACACACACACACACACACACACACACGCCACACTCACACACACCACACAAACACAAACACACCACACACACACACACACACACACACACACCACAAACACACACACACACACAAACACAACGACACACACACACACACACACACACACACCACACAAACACACCACACACACACACACACACACACACACACACAGACACACCACAAACACACACACACACAAACACAACGACACACACACACACACACACACACACACACACACACACACACACACACACACACACCACACAAACACACCACACACACACACACACACACACACACAGACACACCACAAACACACACACACACAAACACAACGACACACACACACACACACACACACACACACACACACACACACACACACACACACAGAAAAACACGCATAGACACACATGCATAGACCAACATACGTACACACACAGACATACACACACACACACGTGCGCGCACACACACACACACACTCACACACAAATTGGAAGTATAGTTTTAAGTACAACCTTTGGTTCAGTATGTTGAAAAGTAGACAGGGAGCCGACATTCCAAACATGTGTTAGACCTCTTAGCTATGACAAACTTCCATTCGCACCCACCAACCAGCTACAAGCTATCACACAGTTACTACAGACAACCGGTTAACTACCCAACAACTCTGACAAGATCACTTCACCACAGAATGTGTGTTATGTGTTCCTAAAGCCCACCACTTTGATGTTATATATATTCTTGACCATATTTGGATCGAGACTGGAGACACTATTAAACAGGAGGTATGCACATACATACATACCATACATATGTATACATAGGAACATACGTAGGCATTGCGGACACATTACAATCAAATCAGTAAAAAAATGGGCAGATTGGGACCAGCCATTTTGCCCAGCACAGAAACACTGTAGGACTTCAGATGTAAAAATGCATTGACACTGTAGGAAAATCCAGTTTTAGTGTTTCAAGAGGCATACTTTGTAGGGAGATGTGTAATTTGTATTGTGTTCACTATTTGGAGCATCCTACACATACACATACGTACCTCACTCAGTCCTTATACGTAGCTCATGTACACTATGTCAACCAGTACTGATAGCAAGTACCTTTGGTAAGAAATACAAATTTGGTGTGCCCTTCAAGGTACTCAATCAGCAAGTTGAACTGTATGTGGTCTATAGGGACATGTATACTCTATGCACAGTCACACACACTCACTCACACACACACACACACACACACACACACACACACACACACACACACAAACACACACACACACTCGCACACACATACGTACATGCACACACACACACACAAACACACACTCACACACACATACGTACATGCACACACACACACACACACACACACACACACACACACACACACATGTACACAGGTACGTACATATGTAATTTAATCCAAACAGTTGCGGTAACACAGTTCTGTTTGATGTTTGATGTGGGGAAACATTTATTTATGGGATAACTATCCCAGAGACTCCACTATTAGCCATGAAAATAAGCACATAGTGATACAGTCTAAACATATATAGTTGCACAAAGGACACTGAAGTGAAAGTGAACAGGTGATCAATCTCAATAAAAACCAAATCCAAAAGTCCACAAAATGACCATTACAGAAGGGAACAGCTACGTACATTCCTATGTAGTGCTATTTCTGTACAGAGACTGAGAGAAACATGTCTGTAAGAGGTGTCTTCATGTAGTAACTTGAAGTTGCAACTCACAACTTGATCTTTGTATGTACGTATGTATGTATACTGTATGTGTAATATTATGTAATATGTATGTAATAGTTAACAGCAGACACCAGTATTTGCTGGAATTCACTGGATTGTTCCCAACGTACCAGCTACATACTACCTTGCATTCTGGAATATATGAATCATCTACCATTCACACACAAACGATGCACCACACAAACACACACACACACAGAGAGAGAGAGAGAGAGAGAGAGAGAGAGAGAGAGAGAGAGAGAGAGAGAGAGAGAGAGAGAGAGAGAGAGAGAGAGAGAGAGAGAGAGAGAATCAGGACAATTCAGCAAGTGCTATTAGTGAAGGAATTTGATTTCACTTTGTGAACAATACAAATTTATTTATAATACTGCAAATCAGCTTCGCTTGCAATTAACACTTATCCTCAAAGCAGAAATCATCTATCACCACAATCATAACATCTGGTGATTTCACACACACACACACACACACACACACACACACACACACACACACACACACACACACACACACATACATACAGTACACATATAGAAGTGCACATAGTAAGTACATATGTCCATACCTATACATATACATACATATAATACGCATATGCATAGGTACATACGTATGTACATGCACAGAAGTAGGACCACAAGGTGCTTATGCACACTGGTGCAAGTAACCAACCCATACAAATATGTACATATGTAAGGTACGTATGTAAGGTACGTATGTACGTATGTACCTGGACACAACCCAGACAGAACACAACAACAAGCCATTGAAACTCAGCTGATGCTGCACACACAAATGGAGTTCAAAGATACAGTGTCATCATCAAGGGTAAAGGTGGGGGCTCAAGTGACATGCACTATAGACCGGCATCCCAATTGATACTATACATAGGTATACACACCTACTGTAAGTATGTAATTAGCGTTGCATCGTCTTTAAGAGGTGTTACTACAGGTAAACATGCCTATGTACACAAACTGTCTGTCTGTTATATTACAGTAGAGACTCCTTGGGACAAATTACATATAAGGGATGCATAAAATCAGTTTTTGCTATCACACATGTACACACACACACACACACACACACACACACACACACAGACACACACACGTACACACACAGACACACACACACACACACACACACACAAACACGTACACGTACACACACACACACACACGCACACACACGCACACACAAGAACCAGTAGTTAGGTAATAACAATGTTCCACTAGTGAATACAGACTCCAAGTCTGTCAGCAAAGGTGATAGATGTGAAATTAATCAATGACTATTAAACACATCAATCAGAATCACTAGGGTAGACACATCTAATAATTGCTTTAGACCTACATACACCCCACATACGTACATGCATGCATACAACACATGTATGCATGTATAGACAGATATACGTATGTATATACATACATAGGCAAGCTTTACAGTTAAACACGAATGCAATTTCTGTACACACTGTGTAGGTACGTACATACGTACATATGTACATGTACTTAGGTGTAGGGGGTATATCTCACTACACACAGGGAGGCATGATGTAGAGAGGCAGTGAACAACCAGGCACAGAGAACGAGATGGAAAAATGCAGTTCTTCACTCCATGTACCAACGTACGCACAAAATACGAATGTAAGCATGTACGTATGGTATACACATACAAAAATGAGCTCTCCTATGTACGACATATTATACATACGTACATATATACCTAGCATAATATGTACATACATATCATATGTATATACTTGTACGTATACTGTATGTATCAAATAGGTCTATGTGTGACATTTACGTACATACGTACATACCTACGTATGTACATAAGTGTGTACGTATGTACGTATGTGCACATTTGCTGTATACAGTACTGTGTGACCTACGTATATGAGCAGCAACCTTCCTAGGATGGTCACCTATCTAAAAGTGGGTCACCTAGTAGAGTCTCAACATACACGAGTACATATCTGTCATGTTTCCACATTTCATCTCGATAATCCAGCCACCTGTCCAGCCAAGCCAAGTAAATGAGGTCCCACATAATCACATTGAGCAGGTGGCACTGACTGTTCCCATACATACGTATGGTTGTACTGTAGGTCATCTGATGTCACAATATACCTACGTATGTATATATGTACTGTAACATACATACATAGGTCTTCTTATGTCACAATATACGTACTTATGTATCTATGTACTGTACACATGCCAAAACATATAATGATGTTATGTAGGTCACACTAAACAAATGTTTGGACAAAATACTTTGATATAATGCTCTTCCTGGGTGAAAAATTCCCCATAGAGCAGCAGTGAATGCCTACCCAGCCAGACCAGTGGCTGCGATCAAGACATGACAGTGAAATAATTCACTGAAATCACCAAATCAATCAAACGAACCAATTTGATTTCGCCAGTGTGATTTCCTCTGACTGAATCTAATTCACATCATCTATGATTTAATGAAGTGCTGTGTGTATTTCTGGGATACCCAAGTAGGGAGGGAGAGATGTACGTACATGAGGGGAGCAGTACTGATAATAGCATGTATATGCATATACATACATGTCCATGTACATACGTACATATATACACATGTATGTAAGCATATAATAATACATATGCATATGTACGTATGTGTATGTACATATTATGTAGGTGTGTATGTACGTATGTACAGTATACTATAAGAGGCATATACATATGTATTTATGTATGTAAGTGGATATACACATAAACAAAGACTTGAATCTCGGTGTAGAGGATTGATGGGTTGCTTAAAGGAAAATGTGTGCTAACATACGTACATACGTACATATGTGATACAGCACAGGTCACAGAAGGTACGTACGTACAGTGAACACTCGTTATACCGCCACAGTTCGTTTTCAAAGAATAATATGGTGGATTAATGAGTTTGGCGGATAAAGCAGTGGTGGGTTAATGAGAATTCACTGTACATACGTACGTACATATGAAAACTACACATGCATACGTATGTACTTCTACATAGGTACTCATGTACCTTCATTACTACGTACATATACAGTATATTTATGCATTTAATATGTATGTATGTACGTATGTACACACCTATGTACCTACACATGGCATGTATATTTAACAATACCAATATGTGTGTACACATGCTTACATCAACCTCTAATTGGTGGCTCATGGGACCAGCTGTGTACACAATATACACATTCGCAACAACAATACAAGCCAATAATGCTCCAAATGCAGCAGGTACAAAATACACACGTATTGTATTTACACACATACACAGGTTAAAGGGTATGAAGATTGATGAGAGTTGCAGCAGCGTAAATACCTGAAGTTCACTAGCTACACACGTACATCCAGACACATGCATATAACCCCATACTACATACCAGTGTGTATGTATGTATACATGGATACATACAGTATGCACGTATGTACATGCATACATACGTACGTATGCACTCATATGTGTACAACTTGCTGCATCTACGTATGTACCCTGGTTAGCACACACTCCTGTTTAGTACCTATACGTACGTACTTCACTAAGTCCCTAGCTCATGTACACTATGTCAATCAGTACTGATAGCAAGTACGTACCTCTAACAGGTACAGATTTGACATGCATGTACGTAGCTTACTAAGCAAGTTGGACAACATACACATTTAGTACATACGTACGTATGTACATACAGACATACATATGTATGCACATACAGACATACATGTACATACGTACGTACGTAAGTAGGTACAGCACGAATAAGCGGAGATTGTACAAGTGCACACAGCTGGGACACTACAGACTGGTCCACATACTCACCATGTGTCGTAAGTATACATGTGTATGCATGCATGCATGTACGTACGCACGTGTGTACAAATACTTGGAATAACTGAGGATCTTATCGCTTGGTACACATCATGTGTTAAAATGATACTATCACCACCCACATCAGACAGGCGCCATCATGTACATATGTGCACGTATGTATTTGATTTGATATACATGCAAGTGTGCATAGGTATTATGTACGTATGTAGATATGTGTACATACATGTGTGTGTGTGTGTGTGTGTGTGTGTGTGTGTGTGTGTGAGTGTGTGTGTGTGTACGTGCATGTGTGTGTGCGTGCGTGTGTGCATGTGCGTGCGTGTGTGTGCATGTGCGTGTGTGCATGTGTGTGTGTGCGTGTGTGTAGACAATTGTATGTACAAATGCACGTACTACATTGTTCAATTATCAATGTATTGCTGATCTCATGAACTATGTATGAACATTACCCCCAGAATAAGTAAGGTGAGTGATAAGGACGTAAACCTATTACAAACTATTGGCATTACACAAATGTACAAAAGACACACCACCCACACACGCACACACACACACACACACACACACACACACACACACACACACACACAAGTATCTCTGATAAGAAGTACAGACTGGGTGTGCTCTTCAAGGTACATACTCACTAAGCACTTGGACAGCGTTATGGAAATGGATCATGTAGGGACATGCATGCTACACACACAGCAGTTGGACTGTTAGTCTCAGTTTGCAGTACTCTAATTGCTACCACTTACATTAGTGCAGTACATACAGTACATACAGTACATACATACATTACACGAAAATGAATGTACTTGGCAGTAACACACAGTTTGGGAGTGTTTTGGGCGGGGCAGATAAACAGATCCTGACAGACCACACAATTACAACAGGTGTTGCCACAGCAAAGAGGTTAGTCTCGAATATGCGCCATTCTCAGCCACGCCTCACTTCACAAATAACAGTATGTATACATGCACATGTACGTACGTACGTAGCTTCAACAATTTAAGAAGCAGCAGCAATTATTCACATGCATGTGTGTTATAGTGTATGGATATTGACCACGTATAAACAAAAAATTGAAAAAAATGAACCAGTATACGTACTAACATACATACGTGTGTACATGTATGTATGCATGTATGTATTTCAGGTAGAAAGATGGCAGTATATTATTATACATACCGTATCTGAGGAATATAGGTATATACGTATGGATGTAGGTACACTGAAGGTATATGTGTTCAAGGTACATCTACAAACTCATAATAATAGACTGATAACATAGCACACACATGCACACACACACACACACACACACACACACACACACACACACTCACCCATCCTCCTCTCTCTAGTATCCAGGGGAGAAGATGATCGTGTATAAAAGTATCTGCTTCCTCTACGACTTCAACTGTCTGTTCTTCCATATTCTGATCGGCGCAGAACACCGCTACGTGCCCGGTAAAAGTAACCATTGTTACTATATTAGGCCACGATATTCCTTTATTGAATAGGACCTCGATAGTTCTTCGAAACTTATTCCTGGCGTTATGTTGACTCAGACACAGTCTCTCGCACATGTTATCGAATTCTTGAGAACGTTCCGCGTTAAGTTTGTCCGCCATTTGTCTTAAAGCCTGTTCCATCTCTTTCATATCCTCTACTTCTAATAAAATTCTCTCCGTCTCTTCATCTAACTTATCTGCTAACTCTTCGTGGCCATTCTCCCTTAACTTGGCCGTCACGAAAGCTCTCAAAAACCTTCGAATATTTGCTTCTGTCTTTAAGAACACCGGTGGTGGTGCCCTCTCTTTATGGTAAGATACGGTGTGTTTCGAATTAGGTTCAGACATGCCTACAGGCGAAGCAATCCTTAAAGTTGACATTAGAGTCGAAAAAACACTACTCGCGATCAAAACTCCATATCATGTGTGGTCTAAACCTTTTATACCGTGGAGACTTGCGCTTCCGGTAGCGGTTTTGCCAATCGCATTTTATCATAGTTACAGTACGAATTTGAAATAGAATAATACAGTGGAGCCTGGATAGTGCTCGCATAGATGCTATGGTGTGCATGGCTATCCTTGGGATCCGAAACGCGGTTTTTAGAGAGAGTTTGGCTGTATACACCGGTTGATCTGTGTACTATAATCCTTTTGGGACTTAGTAACCCAGCTGGCTGTTATAGAGAGGTGACCTGTCTATACAGGGACCATTACATTGGAACCTCTGTATAAAGGACACATTGGGGCCAGCTAATTTGTTCACTGTAGAGAGGTTGTCCACCATTCAGAGGTGAAAAATGTATCACTATCATGGGATAGCCCATTTTTGGCGCCTCCAAAAGTGTCCTTTGTAGAGAGGTACTTTCTATGGTGTCCTTTATTCGGAGTGTCCTTTAATGCCGGGAGATTTCACTGTACTGACAACTTTCATTGTAACACCACGATACTAAGATGATTATATATATTCACAGTTGAAGCATTCTCGTTGCTAGTTTTAATTTTGATCATGTGGCCAAGTAGTTTGGATGCATGTATACCACGAATATATATACTACACCACACAGGTCTCAAATAATTTATACCAGTAGAATTATAATATGGATATATAGCTTCTATACAGTTAGTTATACAGTAGTCAGTCAATCACGTGCACTGTAGAAATTTCCTTTCACTGGCATCTGAGCATTCCACTCTTTGGATAATATTTAAACTCAGGGCTTCTGGGGAGATCGGCGACAGAGTACATTCTTTGACATGAAGGTGTTCAACTCCTTTGCACAATCAAATGCCAATTTTCTCTTGAAGCTACCTATAAGAAACATGAAGATGAAAAAGACCCAACTACAAGCAGCAGATTTTAGAAGTGGAAAATGGATCATTCACACCACTGGGATTGCTGCAACCGGTGTGATGGGTAAACTAGCTACAACCACTAACAAGCGACTGCCGTCACTCTTGGCAGAAAAAAGAGAACTTCTTACTTATAGACCGTGAGCTGGATTCAATGCTTGATATCTTCTAATCTCCTCAGAGCAGCCATCACATGCTTAAGAGGTTCAAGATCACTAGATCTACCATCATCCTTCACTTCAGGATTCAGCCTTTGAGCTTGTCGTTGGTGAAGCAAAAATCCCTCAATTTTGACTCTGAACTGCACGCAATCAAATCAATTAAAAAATTTCTTTAATGTTCTTTTGTTGTTATAACATATGACCCTTAAAATAGAAGCAATCCACTCAGTACTGAAAGGTCGAAGAACCGGAACTCGAACGTAAGTTTACGTGACAAGATGGCGGAGAAGTTTGCTCGACAAAAACTGAAAAGGACCCTCACAACTCAATCATCTCTCGATCAGAGTGTAAATGTGTCGAAGAAGGAGGTAAATGAGACGGAAGGCCTTTTGTTGGGGTTTATGAGGGTCATGGTTAACAAGGATTCGGAGATGTCGACAGACCAAGCAAAAGTCATGTCCGAGGCTTTAGCGCGAGTTGAAGGTCAAAATAAAAGGGCTTCAACAGATTCAAAGGAAGAGAATTACGATGATATCCCGGTTCAAATAGGCCAACAGTTGGCGGGGGTAGCGAACGAAATTAGCCGCAAGGGAGGAGAAGAGGTGGACGCAGTAGTGTCTGATTTGTTGGGTACCCCTTCGCTTGCTTACAAGATGTTCGTTAATATAGCCATGAAGATGGTGGAATGGCGGGATTCCGGCGTTGGTGAGTCTAGCTATAGGGATGGCCTTGCCAATGTGTTCGTATGTGGATGTACACTGTGTGTGCATAGATAATAGAACTACGTACATAGTTCTTTTATCTATGGTTTGTTTAACGAAAGTAGGAAAACTTTTAGTATGCATAAGTAGGTGTTCTATTTTTAGCCTTAACAACATGGACTGTCACTTTTTGGTACAAGGGGGCATTTGAACCCTTTGAGTTGAATTTCCCCAACTTAGAAGCTTTCTACCAATGCACATAATTTGCCCTCCCTAGATCAGTTTCCTGAAGGAAGCCCTGAATATAGGTATGCTAGGGGGGAGGGTGTGTGTTGCTAGCCAGAAGAGCATCGCGTATGGTCTCAACACTCAGCTATTGATGCATAGATGTATTCAAAATTATTGCATCTCTGTATACGTAGTTAATTTAATATTTGATGATGTACATACATACGTATCATAGCATAATATCAAGTAAGGTATGTACATACATGGTACATATTTCTAATACTGAACAGTTTTTGTCAATTATTTTTCAAGAAACTATTAGCCAAGTATATGTACGTAGCTTTAACATTATTTCATGAATGGCTGGTATTTCAATTTTCTTTTTTAATTAAGATCAAAATGTGTTTGTGATGTTATCTTGTGTCATTGTAGGCAGTGCGTAGGTAGATCAAAGGAAAAAAGTGGTTCATATCACCTCCACGGCATGCTTGCAGTCACAAATACAGGACGCTTGCAATCAAGTCATTAACGATGTAGTACCCTCTCCATTAATCAACCAGACCAATTTCCTGTCACCCACCACATCCGTACACCCAACAATGGAGCAATAACGAATGACATCCTACATGACATAGGATAATAATTTCCCTTCTAGATGGGATGTGCAGCTAATACAGTCACACTTCCAATAATTGTTAATGAACTTAAGCTGACGCCCTTGGTAATCAAGTGTGACTGTATTAGCTGCACATCCCGTTGGGAAGGAAGGTACATACGTATCTAATACATATGTTGTAGGGGTCATGAGGAGGGTGGAACAGGATGTGTTCCCCTCCCCTTTCTCTCAGGAATATTTTATACCCAAAATGTTTGGCAAATGTAAAGCGCAATAAGATGCAGTACAGTACAATATAGTCTTAACGAATGTGTATATTGAGCTGTAGATAACTGGCCTTCTTTTACCTGAGAAAGCTTACCATCAGTGTTTCCCCCAGAAAAAAAAAAAAGTAGGGGGGGTCACTATGAATGTTTTGATGTCTAATTACCAATATTGCTTTAACACTTAACACAATAATATTATAAATCTTTATTCTAACAAAACTTTGTTGTCACAAAACAGAGAATAAGGGGGGGGGGGGGGGGAGCGCCCTGGTACCCCCCTTTGGGGGTTACCCTGCTTACCATGATATGCAATACAGTACAACATAGTGTTAAAGAAGGTATGTATATAATGAGTTGTAGATAACTGGACTTCTTCCTTTACCTGAGAAAGCCTATACCATGAAGCAACTATGCTAAAAGACAGAGAGTACAATATTGATTTAAAATTACTATAAATTGATATATGTCTCCACAATCACACACCCGTAATATCACACATCGTACATCAAATGTGTTGTGGAATTGACACTGGCAGCTTGGCTGCGTGCACAAATCATCCTTGAAGTTATGTCCGTGTGACCATATTACTTCAGACGTAGTCCTAGCCAATATTTTTGGCTGTGAGTTCTACATACTTAAATACATGCATGCATGCCTGCACAGGGGTGCATGTGTGCATGTGCATCCACAAGTATCTTACTCACAAAGTGATATAGTCTCAAAAAATAGGAACATGGAAGAAATATGGGATATTCTCATATTTGTGTGTATGTAGCACATACATACGTACACATGCTTACATTTGAAAGGTACATACAAGTACATGTATGTGAAAATAGTACATATTTTACATACATATTTCACATAGGCTATCAGGGAACTATCATAGTATGTACGTACACTAGTAATGTGTGTAGTATGTACGTATATATACATGTGAATAGCCTTTTTCAGAGTTTATCCAAAACTCTACCTTTTGCAACTGTGGAAGTGTATTCCCCTTCGATCACAAGATTTTAAGAATTAGTCTTACATATTAAAGAACATGAAATACTTTGATGGTCTTGTTATTGTCTATTGCAAGTTGTTTTTCAGATACGTACATATGTACTAGTTGTATCCTGCCTGCCTGCACAGGATACAACTACGTATGTACACATGTACACGTACGTAATTGTGTTGTAATAGTGCTTGATAATCTTTTCCCGTAGTTCCTCCCCGTAGTGGGGGTGAGGTTGGACGGATAACTAGGAGTACACTCTGCCTGTGGGTACAGATGTACATGCTCATCGACGGTAGAACCTCTTGTTAACATCACGTACATCTGGACCAGCCCTTTTTGTCGTCTGTGGGGAGGTTGTCCACTCTTTAGAGGTGAAAACTATTAATACTTCGGGAAAATCTGTATTTTAGTACCTGTGAATGTGGCATTTCTGGGGAGGTGATTTCCATCATGTCCTTTGTTCAGTGTCCTTCAATAGAAATTTTACTTGGTAGTACAATAGAACTGCACTTGAAGACCACCTCTGTAATAGGACCACCTCAGTAATAGGACCACTACGTACGTACCTCCCAGTCTGTACACTTCCAACATAAGAATTGGGACTACCACTTTGAATAAACCCATAGGTGGTCACAATTGTGAGGTTCAACTGGTACCATAGGTGGTCTCTATTGTGAGGTTCTACTACACTTCAACTGGTCCCATAGGTGGTCTCTATTGTGAGGTTCTACTGTACTTCAACTGGTCCCATAGGTGGTCTCAATTGTGAGGTTCTACTGTACTTCAACTGGTCCCATAGGTGGTCTCAATTGTGAGGTTCTACTGTACTTCAACTGGTGCCATAGGTGGTCTACTGTACTTCAACTGGTCCCATAGGTGGTCTCAATTGTGAGGTTCTACTGTACTTCAACTGGTCCCATAGGTGGTCTCAATTGTGAGGTTCTACTGTACTTCAACTGGTGCCATAGGTGGTCTACTGTACTTCAACTGGTCCCATAGGTGGTCTCAATTGTGAGGTTCTACTGTACTTCAACTGGTCCCATAGGTAGTCTCAATTGTGAGGTTCTACTGTACTTCAACTGGTCCCATAGGTGATCTCTATTGAGAGGTTCTATTTTCACTGGTTACATGGGTTATCTACGTATGATTTTCACAATTTTCAATACACACGTGCACATGCACAAGGGAAGTTGGTCTAAAGTCCATGATGTAAGGCTTTGCTAGTGTTGTGGTCTAGCCTTCACTCCCAAGAGTTGAAACTGCTTAGAGAATATACTGAAAACTTTTTAATTTCCTGCAGTCCAAATATGCCTGGAAATTGTGTTTGGCTCAAACCTACCTACTTCTTGAGGAAGTGTTGTTCCGGCCAGACTTCCAGGTGTGCGTGTGTACGGAGCAGATGTGTTCCAGCTTGAAAATTGGACAATTTCCTTTCTATGATACGTATGTGTATGTACGTGTATAGATTAATGTTTTCTGGATGTATGTGTGCAATTAGGGCAAAAATTGAAAGTGTACAATTTTCTCTGCATTTTTGTATCGACCTACATATGTATGTCCACACCTGCATGTCCGCATGTGTAGATTACTGGAGTACAATGTGCCTTAAGACCACCTCAGTAATAGGACCACCTCAGCATTGAGACCACCTCAGTAATAGGACCACCTCAGTAATAGGACACCTCAGTTAATAAGACCACGTCAGTAATAGGACCACCTCAGTTAATAAGACCACCTTAGTAGTAAGACCACCTCAGTATTGAGACCACCTCAGTAATAGGACCACCTCAGTAATAGGACCACCTCAGTAATAGGACCACCTCCGTTAATAAGACCACCTCAGTAATAGGACTACCTTAGTAACGAGGCCACCTCAATGATAGAACCACCTCAGTAATAGGACAACTTCACAGATGAGACCGTAATATTGACTGTTACCATATGTGGTCTCAACTGTCATGTTCTACTGTAGTTTGCGTGGATAATTTCACTAGAAAATCACTAAGACAAGCAAGCTTTCTGTAGGACAAATTCCCGTTAAGCGTGAACCAATTTTTCACCTTAGTTTGGTTAGTCGTAGCAGTGTATGTATGTACGTACATTATCAGTGTGGTCTCTAGGTCATTTTTGAAGGGTACAGAACCCTTCTTGAGACCCAAAGTACCCTTCATCGTGACTCACAATACCCTCTGCACCCCTCTTCAAATGATCAATGTACGTACATCAATGTGGTTTTACTGTTGAGTAGTGTATAACAACATAATATTATTGCTTATACTTTACTCTGTTTATTATACATAATTGTACTGTTACGGTGGTTGTTGTGTGAATGCTTTATTTATACCCCTCAAAAATGTTCCACACATACATAAAGGTACCCTTCTTTATTTCAATTCTGGTAACCACACTGGGTACCTATACTAAGCAAATCCCAATAAGAAGAACATCTGATAACAAGAACTGATTTTTGGTGGGTCCCAGTTTGTCTGAACAAGTTTCTGCAGCCGTTGCTGTTAACTTGTGGGTGCGTAATGGGATACATTGTGTGGTAGTACAAAATAGCTGGTTTGTATCCGAGATCATATTCCAATTATCTACGTCCTACACTTTTTTGATGGGATGTTTGTACAAATGTGCTCACTTATTGCGGTGCATGGTCGTTGATAACAACTCCAAATTCCTTCACTCATTATGATTCCACCTGAATTAACACAGAATCGACAATAAACAGGTGCATTGTTTGTATCTAAAGCGACAGAAAATGAACATGCAATCACATGAATACATCAATACGACAGCACCTTTGTTTTCAAATTATTTTGAATTCATTTTTCACCTTTACGTGTTTGAATAGTGAACAACTATTGCATGGAAAATATCCACATGCGTACGTATGCACGTACTCCAGTATGCGAGCTGTAGTGGTCTTTTTGTGGCATTTGTGTCACCCGGAGTCTCTCGCAGGGCATTGGTGTCTAACATGTGGACAACAACCACATCTGGTGCATTTGGTTGCATGGCTCTTAGGTGTACTGTGGACCTTCCTTTGATAGTTGCTCTTTCCCTTGGGGTTGGATGGCCGTATGTATGCACGTATGTATGGCATTGTATATGTGCATCTAGTTCCACACTGGAGTATGTGTCGCTTGTTAATTCCTCCAAATTACCCAATATCTGTATGAAAGTAATTTGGTAGGTCACTCTTTGTGTACATGTGTACTTATGTACATATTTTCCAGTATGTACGTACGTACAGTGCATGTGTGTTGTGTACTCAAATGTGCATGTGCACATACACATACACAAACACACACACACATACACACAGATACACACAACACACACACACACACACACACACACACACACACACACACACACACACACACACGTACACACACACACACACACACACGTACACACACACACACACACACACGTACACACACAACCTACCTACATACACATACGTACATATATCTTATTTTGAACTTTGGCGTGGGAATACTATCTCAACTATGAGGTAGGGATAGGGGTGCAGTAATTCAGTACATCTAGTCTTTCAAAACTGAACCACTGTACTGTGTGTCCTATTCATCATTTGTGTTGCACATGTTCATTCCAAGCGAGATCCCCTTCGTGGTGTCTCTCTTGCACAATTCTGCTCGATAAGCGCATCGTGGACTCTTTCACCTGCTCATGGACACACGTTCAACCACTTGTATCGACAGCTCGTGGTTGTGGTTGGGTGCGACAACGCCGTGCAACGTGCCCCCTTCAACTTTCCCAACAGTTGATGGTTGGTGGTGTTCCATGAGGCCAACTCTTAACCCTGTGGTGGTTGTGGTGAAACCTTGCTCACCGTACATCATGTTGGAATCATCGCAAGTGTTGCGCATTTTGTTGTGTAAGATAGTGGTCTTTTACCGGGTGCTATAATTAGGTACGTATGATGTAATGTTTACATAACTTTGTACGTCTTCGTCTGTTGCGTTTATCAAGATTATTGAATGGTGAAGAGTGAGTGCGTAGGTTATCACCTATCTATACACACCGTACACGCAGACATGCTGTACACACACACACACACACACACACACACACACACACACACACACACGCACACACACACACGTGCGCACGCACGCACACACACACATACACACACACACACACACACAGAGAGAGAGAGAGAGGGGGGGGGGAGATGTCACAATGAGAAATATAATATTAATGTTGAAGTAACAAGGAATGAATCTTTTATACAACTTGTGTCAGCTCACACTACATAGATATAACATATGATTGAAACATAGGATAGTTGTGATATCAGTCGACAATCATCATGTCATCAATGATCCTGCGGTATTAAGTTTTATGACAATATGATAATTCTTCATGTGAAATATCGCGATTATTTCGTGCGATTTTTGTGTGATTGCCCAAAACTAATGCACATTTGCTGAAATTAGCCAATGTAGTATTTCCCCTCCACCACAGGGGAACTATGTATCCGTACTTCACATTCTGGCCGTTGGGGAGGGATTGGGAGATGCACAGGTGAAACAGAGAAATTATTTTCCTTTCCCCTTGAGGGGGGCGAAACAAGGTGAAATAACACAAATAACTTCAAACTAGTCCCAAACTACATACATACATATGTGCCTACCTACCTAGTCCTGCGTATGTACATATACTTCTAGTTTCACTAAGGGTACTTATATCCGTGCAAGCGTGGCAGATTCTGTGTCTGCTGTGGTTCGTGTGTGGTCATTCCCGGAATAACCCGTGGGTGACATGTTGGTTGCAATAGGTAGGACATAGTGCATCTTGTAATGTGTCCACGCTAATATATGCGCAATGTTATTCATTACCTGAGGTTAGGAGAGACACTTCCTATAAGTAAACTCTATGGTATGTACAGTTGAACACTCATATAACAAACCAGAAATTCCTGGGGAATCTGTTTGTTATAAGCAGTAGTTTGTTATATCAGGACAATTTCCTATGAGGTACTGTAGCACATGGTTGAGATTATTGCTTTGGTATATCAAGAGCTTTGTTATGGAGGAGTTTATTATAAGAGGACTCCACTATACGTATATATAATATACTGTAAGTGTATGCAACTATCCCAATGATGCAGTTATTGTCATTATAGGTGTAGTTAATTATAGTTAATTAATGAATTACATATGGTGAACTATAGTATTGTCGTGGTAACACTTCCTCCCCGGTTCACTTCCTAAAAAATGTATATTTCGGTGTTTCTAGCTCAAGAACTGGACTTACCCAATTGATTTGTGCATTTTTTCAGTTTTACAACTTATTTCCTATACAGTACGTACGTACCTTGGTTTTTTAGACTTTTTCATGCAGTGTACATAATTATTTACTTACATGCATACATCTGTATGTATATCTGTGCTCGTTCATGTATTGGTATGTCTGCACCATACATACTAACCAGCAACTACATAAAAAGTATGTATCCCCGGTTATGGTAAAAGCCCTTTAAGACAGACTACCCACAGAGGGACCCACGAAATCAGTTCTTGTTCTTATCAGAATTTACTTTCTATGTACACGTGTTTGTTGGATTAGACCCGTATGTTATTTTTTCCCGAAAAACGGATGACTGGATGCGCCGTACTACGGGTACGGATACAGGCGTAAAACAGTCAGTTTCTTATGAATTGTACCGTATGTGTATGTACCTGAATGTATCAAGAGTTATGAGATCGAAACGTAAGTACTCTTTTGAAGAGACCGATGACTAATAACTGATACCTTTATTAGATAACATCAAACAACGGCTGAGTAATTGAATTTTGAACCTGTGTTGTTTGTTCACATCTGTCCCTCAGAAGTTTCTGTAAAAATCCGAGACGAAAACTGCAATTTTCAGTTTTGGTTTCTGTAAATTACTCACAAATGTTTGCAGAAAACCCTGAGGAGATGTGTGCTTTCCCTACAGCGTGTACCGTACATTAGCACAGCAATCACCTAATGCTCAATAATTGGTTTGTTTTGAGCAGAAAATTGTCTTAAGGGTGTTTGTCTTAGAACTAGTAAGTACCGTATAGGAGGAAACTTTGGCGAACATTAAATTTGGCGAATCAGTCTCCGGAACGAATTGGTGAGTTTTAAATTTGGCAGCATGACAATTTCAAGTATCGTCAGATTACGTCAGAAAAAAATATGGCGGATTTTAAATTTGGCGATTTTCCGTAAAATTGCCAATTTGCCAAATTAGAAACCTCGCCAAAGTTTCCCGCTATACGGTATGTACGTATGTTCATGCATCCGGTGTAATAGTTGTATTTAATGTTTATCCGGACAAATCCAGTTCATATCAAAGTTTGCATCAATGAAATGTTTCTTTGATATGCGTGGTATGTATTGTTGTTTTAAAATGTGATGTGGTTAATAGTAAATATTGATTATAAACACCTTAGTATGTTTGTCACATTATGCGTAATGTATACACAATAAATTTTTGGGTATTTGTTGAAACATTTCTGCCATCTGAATGCACACGTAGTCTGTCCTGCTAGACTAATCTTCTAAGCCCCTGGTGTAGAGAGTGATAAAGCCAGACGAAAAGGTGCCAAGTGTGTTATTGTTTGTTTATGCTGTTTACTACTCATGTAGGCCTGATAGTATTCATTGGTACTGTTCTAATTATATTCATTGAATGACCATTTTTATTTCATACACACACAAACAACACGCAAACACAACATACATGTATACGTACACACACAAATACACACACACACACACACACACACACACACACACACACACACACACACAACACACACACACACACACACACACACACACACACACACACAACACACACACACACACACACACACACACACACACACACACACACACACACACACACACACACTATGGATGCTGGCCAGTTTACACACTTCAAGTGTATTTGCTGAGCTGGCAGGTCTGAATGGTGTTAATTTGATGAGGAGCGGGGCTCTCATACCAATGCAATTCCTGGTGATTCCCAAGGTCCCTATATATACAAATGGAGGGGAAGGATGAGGGGAATTTATGCCATGCTCCTCCCTTTACCCATCCCCAAAAAGTCTAAACTTCTCATCACAATGAACACAGGTTGGTGTCATACAGCAAAACCTGTCTATAATGGCCACTGTATTGGTAGGTCATCTCTCTTAAACAGGATCTACATACATTCAGTATACAGTTAACCTGCTTATACAGGCCACCCCTCTATAACAGCCAGGTTGCTAAGTTCCTAGAGAGTCTATAGTGTGTAATTCAACCTGCTTATACAGGCCACCTCTCTATAACAGCCAGGTTACTAAGTTCCTAGAAAGTCTATAGTGTACAGTTCAACCTGCTTATACAGGCCACCTCTCTATAACAGCCACTTTTTGAGTCTCGAGGGTGACCACTACTCCACTGTGTCGAGAACTGCACATCTTTCAGATATGTATATACTGCAGCCTGTTGAGTGCTGTATGCTGTAGAATGCTATTAACACACTGTATATTGTACTTGTACTTACATTAGTCTCGCATAGCCGGACCCTTGATTGCCATTTTGAGTAGTTGCACAATAACACTTTCACAGGTTCAGTTGTGGCCGGACTATGTGTACATGCATAAATGTATGTAATTTTAATCCATAAATTACAATGTTTAAATGTACATACATGATATCTCTCACTGACCTACGTATGTATGTGCTTGTCCTCTTTTGTATCAATCTTCTATTTTATCATCCACTCTGCAGTCACTGTTACTGCTGTCGATGTGAAGGTCCTGCTGGATCTCTGCTACAGACTGTGTGTGAGATTTTTGGATCAGTTCGGCCACCTCAGTGGGGCTACCAGCAAATTGTCTGCGCTCTTTTTCACGGTTGCTGGATTTTTAGTGAGGTCGTTCAGCAAATTCAGGATATATGAGTGGGTTCGCGAACATGGATGGGTGAGTGTGTGTGGGGTGGGCAACAGTCTGTGTGTGTCTACGCACTCGTGTGTGTGTGTGTGTGTGTGTGTGTGTGTGTGTGTGTGTGTGTTCACGCACATGTGTGTGTAGGTACGTGTGTATGCATGTATGTGTACATACATGCAGATGGCATTGTATGTATCTATGTGTTTTGAGTGAATAGTGTATCGATGTACGTATGTACGTACATATGTTGCACATTGTGTGCATATGTATCTGTTGTCCACGTCTACTGTCAACTTGTGGGAATATAACTTTCAACTTTATTTTCAACTGCAGATATCTCTCTTACCTAAAGTTACAGCACCAGTAAAGGCAGTAGTGGGCGTGGCCGTGGGTGTGGTTGCCATAGCAGCCCTAACTGGAGCGGGATATCTGATTTATCATAGACTTCAATCTTGAATCGTTTTGTTAAAAGACGGATGGCTTCTTCGACCTCTAACTTCTCCTTATCACATAATATACACTTGCAATTACAAAGACACTTGGGATTACAAAGACGTGTGTTAGTGTGTTTGATCTTTTTGCTAGGGTAATTGAAGCATGGATAAATTAATGCTGTATATATTATGAACATTTATATTTTCTGTGTTCTATTTTGTGGTCCATTGTAACAGCATGCATGCATAAACATAGATTCCACATACTTCACATAATAAACACTTAATTATTTTATGTTTCAATTTATTTATATTTCATGTTCAAGTCATAATATTATTATTGCTACTCCATTTCCGCAGTAAATTAATTGCACAAATGTTACATTACATTCATATGTAAGTATTATACATATTATGATTATTGTTTGTATATATAGGTTTTTCATGAACATATTTATTCAAATATAAATTTAACTACACACACACACACACACACACACACACACACACACACGTACACACACACACACATCACGTACACACACACACACACACGCACATATTATATATGTACACAAACACGCACACACACACGTACACACACATATATATGTACACAAACACACACACACACACACACACACACACACACACACACACATATGTACACAAAAACACACACGTACACACACATATATGTACACAAACACACACACACGTACACACACATATATAATACACAAACACACACACACACACACACACACACCACACACACACACACACACACACACACACACACACACACACACACACACACACACCACACACACACACACACACACACACACACACACACATGACCACTGTATTGGTAGGTCAACATTGGAAAAGTATAGCTTCATATTATTATTATAACAGTGATTCTCCACTTATATAGGATATTATCAATACTATACACTAGGGCAGATACATACATGACATGCGTATATATATAATGCACTAACCCTCACGTACAGCTTGCAATTAGCAATATACATAATATTATCATAATAATTATTATACTGTCCTTATGCCCTGTTTGGCCACTGTATAGCAATTGCATGGCCGGCCTGGCAAATAAGATTTAATTCCCATTTGGCATGTAATTCTATATCAAACACTATTGGATAGCATTGTACATTGATATAATATGTCCTGTTAACGTGATTCTCTTGAGAAGACCTATATATAGGGACATTTAAACTATATGTTATTTGCATGTGTATGATGCATTCAATATAAATTCCGTATCAACCTTGCTACTGTGGCACACATTGAGTGATAAGTGCTCCCACCCATGCATAATAATCATAATAATTCTTATAATATTATACTTTGTAATATATAAAATAAACAACAATATATCAAGTCACATCATAGTCAATAAAAAACTACAGTACTGCACTAACAAGACACTGAATACTAAAACACAAATAAAAACAGTTCACAATAATAATATAAAACAAGATGTGGATAAATTTAATTTTTATACATAAGTAGAAAAGTCAACAACAAACTTAATTCTATTGTATAATTACGATAGTGGTAGAGGATTTAGTCTTGCTGGTTACTGCATCAAATTCTGGAATGACTCGAGAAGTCTTCTTGGAATATTAGCAGGCAACCTCGTGTATAACCCCAAGAAGGGCATGTAGAGGCCTTGTACCATTCGCCACAGAAAGGGATGGTAAGGTTGGGCGATTTGGTTCTGGAGAGGAGAGCACCAAGTAGTAAGAACTGGGCTTCAAGAGTAAGTCAAAGGTGTGTGATGCTTGTTCTAGCTGATGTAATGCTTTAAACTATCATTAACATCTTACATACCCAGTATGGACAGTTTCTGAACACTGTCTGCACGCATGCACCCACACACAACACACAAACACACACACGCACACACGCGCGCACACACACACACACACACACACACACACACACACACACACACACACACACACACACACTCACCCATCCTCCATTTTCCAATAGCCAGGGGAGAATTTTGTCGTGTATAAAAGTATCTGCTTCCTCTACGACTTCAACCGTCTGTTCTTCCATATTCTGATCGGCGCAGAACACCGCTACGTGCCCGG
>OZ026551.1:4126266-4141266 GCA_964020155.1 Chondrilla cf. caribensis | reverse complement strand
ACAAAGAACTTAGCAATAATCATAGTCAGTGATGTCTAATTATATCACAATAAACAGCAATCAAATCACATCATAGAGAATAAACAGCTACAGTCGGTAGGGCAATAACGAGACATTAAAGACTAAAATACATAAAAACTGTTTCACAATAAAACAAGATGTGGAAAAATATACATAAGTAGAAAAGTCAACAAGAAGCTTAAATTCATCATGCATTGTACCATTACAATAGTGGTACTAGCACACAATCTAGTCTCACTGGTTACTGCTTCAAATTCTGGAGCATTCTTCGGAGACTTCTCAGAATATACGCAGACAAGATCATCATAATAATTCTTATAATACTTTGTAATATATAAAAATAAACAACAATATATCAAGTCACACCATAGTCAATAAAAACTACAGTACCGCACTAACAAGACACCGAATACTAAAACACATTAAAATCCAGTTCACAATACAACAAGATGTGGAAAAATTTCATACAATGTAAGTAGAAAGTCAACAACAAACTTAAATTCACCACGTATTGAATCATTACAAGAGGGGTATTGGTACAGCATCTAGTCTTGCTGGTTACTGCATCAAATTCTGGAATGACTCGAGAAGTCTTCTTGGAATATTCGCAGGCAACCTCGTGTAGAACCACAAGAAAGGCATGTAGAGGCCTTTTACCATTCCCAACAAAAAGGAATGGAGAGGTTGCGCGATTTGGTTCTGGAGAAATGAACACCATGCAGTAAGAACTGGTTTACAAGAGCAAGTCAAAGGCATGCAATGCTTGTCCTAGCTGACGTGAGGCTTTAAACTGTCATTAACATCTTATATAATTTGTATGGATACCTCCTGAACACTGCCTGCATGCACACACGCACACGCACACACACACACACACACACACACACACACACACACACACACACACACACACACACACACACACACACACACACACTGACCCATCCTCCTTTTTCCAATAGCCAGGGGAGAATTTTGTCGTGTATAAAAGTATCTGCTTCCTCTACGACTTCAACTGTCTGTTCTTCCATATTCTGATCGGCGCAGAACACCGCTACGTGCCCGGTAAAAGTAACCATTGTTACTATATTAGACCACGATATTCCTTTATTGAATAGGACCTCAATATTTCTTCGATACTTATTCCTGGCGTTATGTTGACTCAGACACAGTGTCTCGCACATGTTATCGAATTCCTGAGAACGTTCTTCGTTCAGCTCGTCCACCATTTGTCTCAATACGTCTCCCATCTCTTTCATGTCCTCAGCTTCTGGTAGAATTTCCTCTGTTTCTTCCTCGAGCGTAACTGCCAGATCCTCGTGGTCACTTTCCCTTAACTGTTTCGTCACAGAAAACCTCAAAAGGCGTCGAAGTTCGGTCTCCACTCCTGAAACCGACGGAGGGGGTGGTGTCCTAGTACTTAGGCATCTGTCGTGTGTTGCAGCAAGTCGAAACGGGCGAATAACCTCCATGTGTAGTCGAAAAGAGTATACCGTCAAAACGAGTGAGTATTCGGGCGCCAGTAGCCAAATGGAATCAAATCAAAGACAACACACTGGTCGAAACTGTACGTTGAATGAGTTTCCTCCCTTATATAGCGTGTTGCTAACATAATGGTCTCGCGCAGCCATAATAATATGGGCCTAAAAAATTATGGCTCCTATAGAGGGTAATCGATGCATATTATAATATAATATATATACACAGGTACGTAACGATGCTTCTACATTGTCGACTCGGATTCTCTCCTAAGTCTGTCATGAAGGTTGGTTTAAATTCGACAGCCGCAGTCTTCAGAGTAATATAATTATTCGTTAAGCTTTACCTGGTCTCAACTAATCTCATCAACAATCATAACACATAGGGCGGAGTCTAATGTCTGTTGCAATTGATAGTTGTACTGCCAAGTGCTATATAAGGAACCTCAAGTGCTCATGGTCTTTTACAATCAGATTTTGCATGTGTGTGTAGTGGACACTGTCACAGACTAACTGTGACTTATTTTAATGAGCTGTACTGATTCTCTGTGGTGTTATTTGATTTGTTTATGTAGATTGTTTGAATTTTTTGTATAATCAATATCTTGTCAGTTAACTTGTGTAGTTTATGTGTGTTAAATTTAATCACGTGTATTTTAGCTGCCTGGTAGCATTTCTGTCAAGCTAGTCAGTGAGTAATCATTCAGTGACCAATGGTGTCAGCACAATAGTTTAGCTTGGACACCTCAAGTTCGCTCCTCTTTCTGACATGTGCATTAGAAGAAGTGAGAGTTAATGTTACTGGTCCCTTCTTAGTTGGGAATTTTCAAGGGGATCTGGGTATAACATGGGTCAATCACATGTTTATCACAAATGCTGATGCAACAAATACCATAATATTATCATAACATACATTTATGTATGAGACCACACAACCTTATAGTATCTAATGTAGGTATTAGGCGTGTATCAGTAAGAAATGGAAGTGCATGAATACTGTGTGTGTGGGGGGTATGTGTGTGTGTGGAAGTGTGTGTGTGTGTGTGTGTGTGTGTGTGTGTGTGTGTGCGCGTGTGCGTGTGCATGTGTGTGTGTGTGTGTCCCCATTATCAACAGATCATTTTCATGCACATTGTGCACAAGAGACTACAACCATAAGGACAACTGTGTTCAAATGATTGACTTATACACTATATTATCATGACAAACATGAACCTTGCGTAATATTTCATGTGTTAAGTATATATATATACAGAATATTCTGTGTGAACATACATATTTGTCAGCAGAATTTAAGATACAATGAGTCTTGTATGTAGAATATTGTACTGATATTGATGAATATTCACGTTGTTATCTCCTTGCTGCAATAACCTCTGGAGATGCCTTGGACAGTGTAAGACATGCTACACAGCCAATTCAATCCTCGGGAAAGAAACGAACCAGATTCAGGTTCAACAATAATGGGATCCTGTGAAAATATAAAATACAAAATTAATGGTAATAATACTAAGTCTTTAAGGAGTACCAAGATATACATGTTGTTGAGCAGTGTGTGTGTGTGTGTGTGTGTGTGTGTGTGTGTGTGTGTGTGTGTGTGTGTGTGTGTGTGTGTGTGTGTGTATACGTGTGTGTGTGTGTGTGTGTGTGTGTGTGTGTGTGTGTGTGTGTGTGTGTGTGTGTGTGTGTGTGTGTATACGTGTGTGTGTGTGTGTGTGTGCGTGCATGTGTGTGTGTGTGTGTTTGTGTGTGTATATGTGTGTGTGTGTGTGTGTGTGTGTATACGTGTGTGTGTTTGTGTGTGTATACGTGTGTGTGTGTGTGTGTGTGTGTGTGAGTGCGTGTGTATGTGGACCAGCATGTTGGTAATATTATTGTGATTTCACACAACTGTGTTTTCTGCTATCCGCACACGAGGATGCAATGTAAATCTGTAGACTGTGACACAAATTGCTGGATGACTCAGTTAAAAGCCTTGTTAGCATGCCTCCAATTAGTCTGGTGTTGCAATCATGTAAAGAGAATGTCAGTAGACAGCAACATATGAACATCGTGAGCTCAATGGTTTGTATTGTGTGTATATCATGGATTTCTCCATCTCCTATCCATGTACATGCAAAAGGAAATAGAGCACATTAGACAACTTTGGGAACACAAACGCACATGCACACAGCATTGATTTTACACATGCACTCTCACTAACACACAACCATTCATAGATACATATACTTATGCACACACACACACACACACACACACACACACACACACACACACACACACACACACACACGTGCACACACACACACACACACACACACACACACACACACACACACACACACACACACACACACACACACACACACACACACACACACACACACACACACACACACACACACACACACACACACACACACACACACACACACACACACACACACACACACACACACACACACACACACACATGATTGAGACAGCTCACCCAACCGCCTTGTTCCACTATCCATTCGTAAACACAGTTTTCTCTCATGAATATATCCGCCGCACGAACCAATTCTGATACTTTCTCATCCATTCGATGCTCGGCGCAGTAGCCCGCCACCAGTGCAGTGAAGTTAAAAGCTATGAGCACTCTACCCCAAGTAATGCCGTCAACGATCACGCGAGATAACGCTCTCTGGAACCGCGTCGCATAATCCTCCCGAAAAAGTCCCAAATCAGCACACGCGCGATCCATCTCATCCTCGTAACGGACACCCATGGCCCGAATGGAGGCAATTATTCTTGAATAGTCTCCGTATGGACACTGCAGCTCTTCGCGCAGATCTAGAACACCTTTGACAGCCACCTTGTACCCGCGGTCGCTCAAAAACTTGTAAACTAACTCGACTAGAACCGCCTTATGATCTTCTTCATCCATTTTCCGTTCAGTACAAAGTAAGCCTACATCAGATACATGATTCATCGGAAGAGACACGAACGAAGCTCTCCAGCGTCTCAGATGTTGAGGGACGGACAGAAGCTGACGAAGCTCGTTTGGATAGGGAGGTGACTGCTAAATATAGTAACGAAAGCATTTAATCCCTTACGTAACTGCATGTGACCTACGCTTTCACGCGTACAACCATTATATTATCTATGATGCAAGCAATGGTGGACGACTTTCGATAGGCCTTCAAAGACTGCTGGTGCTGCTGCTGTGTACGTGCGAGTCGCTTCATGAAGTTTATTTTCCTGATTTTCTTTGTTCAACGCGGATGTATAAGTTGCGGGGTCACTTCGGGAACAGGGTAACTTCAGTGATTTGATTGCTACTTCACAGTGCTTGCTGTTGGAAATATATACTCAGCATTTTTTTTCTGAAATTATCCCATCTTACCTTATATGAGGGCAAAGTCTTGTAATCTGGAGTAACTATTTTAGTCATAAAAACAATTTTTCGAAGTTATCCCATTGTTCATTAAAAATATGCATGTGTATAATAATATATACAATGTTTATACACGTGTATTAATGTGTATGTCTTGTTAATATGTAGATGTTCAGACAGTAGACACATGCACTCCGGATCTAGCAATGAACATTATGAACACACTGTTGAATATTATTTGGCTAACCTGCTTGTGAAATTATTAAATTATGTGGTTTTTACTTTCTTTGTTAGCCAGTGATGTCACACTGCGATAGTCAATGAAAGTGAACCCTTCCCACCCCATCCTTTATGATGACACGTAGCATACCTTTTCACTTTCCCTGTTCCATTATACACTAATTGACTTATGATTTAATATATGGATTAATGCACCATGATGTGATGTACTGATTCCATGCTGCGAATTAAATGTACTAATTACACTCATGGGGTTCCCGTCAGTATACTAACTCTGTTAATAAAAGTGTCAGCCATATGTTATGTCCAAAGCTAATTGACACCTAATTGTGTGCACAAAAGAGCTTCATTTCACAGCATGCATGAGGGCATGCACACACATGCATATACACAACACTTTATGTTCATATCGTATAGCCATAAACATTGATGGTGGATTTAGTATGCAAGTTTCCAAATTGATGGTTAGGTTTTAGATAACTTTCCCATTTTTTTAATTTATAGTCAATATTTGTCTGGTGTGTGAAGGTCATGATTTGATGTTTCAGCTTGCATGTTGGTATAGCTATTCCCTGAATGTTATACTTTAAATTGAAGTTCGAAATCAAATTTGAACAGGTGAAGTAATTCTCCTCTCAGGGTGGGATAGCAGGCGGATTTCATCTGGTGTGTGTGGTCCATTCCAGTCTATTTTAATATTCATACTTGTGTAACGTTAGCTGGAGAATGCCTGCAATAGTGATTAAATTTATTCAAAATTATTATTGAATTATCTATTATAATTATTAAACAATAAACTGTATTGTTGTGTGATACATGAGAGAAAACTGGGTTTACGAATGGATAGTGGAACAAGACGTTTGGGTGAGCTGTCTGTGTGTGTGTGTTGTGTGTGTGTGTGCATGCATGTGTGTGTGTGTGTGTGTGTGTGTGTGTGTGTGTGTGTGTGTGTGTGTGTGTGTCTGTGTTGTGTGTGCATGTGTGCTTGCGTGCGTGTGTGTGAAAGACCAATCCTGTATGAACTGATTTGTGACATACAAGTTTACAATTTTGTGCATGACACCACACTCATTTTCGAGTTTCTCAAATTCTTGTTAACCCTCCCCAGATGCTCCGGAATGGGTGTTTGTATGGCTTTGAGTACTGCTGTCATTATCACTAAGTGTACTTCTTTGGTCAGTGTCATGACAAGATGTTTCAGAATCTGATCCAGCTTCTTCCGGGATGTTTCCATTTGTTTCTGTTGATGGGCTTTGTGATCGAGTTTCTTTCTGTTTTGGGTTACAGCATATCACAAGAACGAAGATGGAGAGAACCATACATTCCGCGAATGATACGAATATCAAGTGTACAAATGGTATGGTGAGTTTCTCGAATGTGTCCGCTCGGTCTATTTGTCTTGTTCCTATTACTATAGTGGCAGTGATAACAATCACTACAAAGACTACATCACCAATGCATATGAGTGTATACCGGCAGGGAGGATGTTTGAGTTTCCCGCAGCAACCTTTATTCACAACGCATGCAAGAAATTGCAAAACAGCTACCTGCACTGCAAGGAGACTAACAAATCTTTCCAAAGGATTGAAGGGATCAAACGCACTTGAGGAGGGGACTCTTATTAGTTCTCCAGAGTTGTCCCAGGCACTACAGTTCACAGGAGGACAGAAGGCCAGGCCGTTGAAATACAGTGCTGTTGCGTTACCTGACTGATCATCTGAACACTCGGTGGTGAGTGTCCACTGTGTTGTGATAAACACAGTCACATAAGCCAGGATGAGAACCAGTGCAGCAGGAAGTAACAACATGGGTACCCATGGGAACACCCAATACTTTACATCTTTTGTACCATCACATGTCTTGAAAGAAATTGTCCTGTGTTGCTGTCTGTTTAGAGCTTTTTTTATCCATTGGCATATCTTTCTTCTAGTATTGGTCTCACCGCTATCTTCCGCATCTTCTTCAGATTCTGAATCTGATACATCATCCTCCACGTCTGGGATCAGGGCTAGCTTGCTCACAACTCCGGTGGACATGAGTGCTATGATTCTGTAGCACTTCTTGGAACAACCCACGAGTCCAACCACAAAACTCACAAGCAGTGCCCCTGCCAGGGCTACCAGGAGCCATCCAAAAGACCGACAAAACAATGGTGACCCTTCAGAAAGATAGAAGCTTTCTGTACAACAGGCCATTTTGTTAACTTCCGACCCAACTTATTTTTCTAGGAAAGGAACATCGGCCTAGTGTTATTAAGTATGACGTCATGTTTAGTACAGCTAACAATTAGGTATGAACTCTACTTTATTCACATTCCAACTATATAAACTACACTCATGTTCATCATTATGTTTGCTTACACAGTGTATGTTTCATGTACAATTTTACAGTACATTAGTATGCCCTGCCCAGTTGTTACCTCCAATTTGCATAATAATTATGTAAACAGAATCCCTTCAAGTGCTAATGGACGTTATGACTATTATACTGTAGTGCTGCTTTGCAGTTTGGTCACTGAAATACAAATTATTATGTACCTTCAATTTGAAATGTGTGTGTATGAGAGAGTTACTGTGTTTGTGCATGTGATAGTACATGTGTGGTTAAGCTATCTCTCTATCTGTGTGCGCATGCATGTGTGTGTGTGTGTGTGTGTGTGTGTGTGTGTGTGTGTGTGTGTGTACGTGTGTGCATGTGTGTGTGTTTCTGTGTGCGTGTGTATTACTGTGCATGTTTGCGATTGTACATGTGTAGTGTGTGTGTGTGTGTGTGTGTGTATGTGTGTGTGTGAGAGAGAGAGAGAGAGAGAGAGAGAGAGAGAGAGAGAGAGAGAGTTACTACGTATGTGTGTGTGTGATTGTACATGTGTTGTATTCTGTGAGTGTGGGTGTAGGTGCAAGTGTGTGTGTGATGTGCACTGTGTGTGGGTGTGGGTGTCTGGTGTTTATTCATTGTCTATAATTGCACTTGTTTCCAATGATTTAGTTGGGAAGCTAGGAGTTTCAACTGCATTCATCCTTGCACTGACAGGTAATTCAGATCAGTGTAGTGAACCTAATCTTGAACCCATATTGTATGTGTATTTGGATATAATTATAATTATATGCAACCTTCAATTTCACCAATGTGTACTTGTGCGTATATATGTGTCGCTGTGTGTGTATATGCATGTGTGTATGTGTGTGTGTGTGTGTGTGTGTGTGTGTGTGTGTGTGTGTGTGTATGCATGTGTGTATGTGTGTGTGTGTGTGTGTGTGTGTGTGTGTGTGTGTGTGTGTGTGTGTGTGTGTGTGTGTGTGTAAGCACGCATGTGTGTGGGTGTGGGTGTGGGTATGTATATGCATGTGTGTATGTGGGTGTGTGTGTGTGTGTGCGCGTGTGTGTAAGCACGCATGTGTGTGTGTGTGTGTGCGCGTGTGTGTGTGTGTGTGTGTGTGTGTGTGTGTGTGTGTGTGTGTGTGTGGGTGGTGTGTATGTGTGTGACGGAACAAGTGTACCAGGTACATGTACAGGTACATGCAGGTGTACACATGTGGGTGTGAGATGGGGACCAGGTGTGCACATGTGGGTGTGAGATGGGGACCAGGTGTGCACATGTGGGTGTGAGATGGGGACCAGGTGTGCACATGTGGGTGTGAGATGGGGACCAGGTGTGCACATGTGGGTGTGAGATGGGGACCAGGTGTGCACATGTGGGTGTGAGATGGGGACCAGGTGTGCACATGTGGGTGTGAGATGGGGACCAGGTGTACACATGTGGGTGTGACCTAGGGACAAGGGTGTAAGGAACCAAGTATACATCCATCAATATTTTGAGGTCAAAGGTGGGGTGAGGCAAGCTAGTACATGGCCATGGACTCAACCAGTGTATAGATGCCTTCCTATCAGTCCAAGAACAATGGCATATATACTGCATGGTCAACACACGGAAGATAATTGAAAATGACATGATGTGACAGTAATTGTACCACAATCGTACGTATTCAGTACTAGTATTGACATTCCTTATTACACTATAGTAAACACTACCAAGTTATTTGATATGTAATTCACTGGACATTTACTGCTTGTTATCAATATGAATACATCATGCAGTGAACACCATCACAGTATAAAAGTTGTGCATTATACCAAATGTGATAATAATAGAACATACGACATTACATAATATAGTGTAAGCAGTTATCCAACATGATACAAACAGGCAATCAATCAAGCATTGCTGAATATCAGTTAGAATGTCACATCACAGCTGCAGATCTGTGGCCCACTTCAATTGCAAAAACTGGTTCACTTTGCCAGGCTGTCCACTGTAGCAAGAAATTGTCACAAATTAAATGCTACTCCACATTATTATCATTGTCTATATACATGCATAATACAGTAATTCCTCCTTTATTGGCCGAACCTTTTAATCCCAAACTCGTTAATCCACCATAAGTATTTTTGGAAACAAATTGCAGTGAATTAACGAGTATTTACTGTATCATACAGATTATACACATTGGTATGTACATCCATGTGTACAACACATATACGTACATGTACTCACACACATAAATCAAGTTAAATACAGTAAATGCATATAATATACAGCTGCGAGTACCATCTTGATAGACGTGCATTATAAGCATCATTTTGTGGCATTTGAGGATGATCATCAATACATACACAACATTAATACATACACAATATACATATTATATAGATCATTGAGAATTACATATCTAAGAAACTTGAGCAAACAGATCTAAGACAAGGCTCTGCATAAAGTGCTACTAGGGTAGAATTAAAAATTCTCGCTAGACTAGACCTCTAGAGTGTAGAGTCTGGACCTAGAATTAAAGCGTGGAGTTTCAAAACTAGAAGCATTTGACACATCTCATCAGTGGCAGTCATTGCTTGGAATCCTCCTTTTGATCACATATCAAACTTGAGCAATCCATTGGTCCGGCATTTCAGTACTGAGTTGGAGCATAGATACTCGACCTTACGTCGAGTATCTATGGTTGGAGCGAGATAGAGTTGATGGGGATAACCCTCTAATTTACAACAGTTCAATAAAATTGTTATATTTGGCGGGATAAAACAATAAATAACGCCCACGTCTTAAGTTTGTCGGCCAATCACTTTGCAATTTTTGAAAAATGGCGGTACGATTGTCTATAAATACGTCTTATCACCTCCATTTTCTTTGTGAGTAGATCCGTGCTGGGGAAGCTGCAGATGCTGGAGGATTCGAATTGGAGGGGGTGCCCCGAGCGCAAGCGTGGTTAGCTGTTCTACCCTCTCCTTCTTCGGCTCGCTGTTTGATCACGCATGGAGTTCACACGTCCCGGTCTCCTGTGAGTCGTCGGGTCTCTCGAGTGTTCTCGGACGAGGTTTGGGCGTCCGTCCTCTTCGGAGGCGGGCGGTGCCTGGGATCATGGTCGGCTAGTCTCCCCTAGGGGTCCTGTAAGTAGATTCCTGCGAAGGCTATGTTGTCGGAACCACACGGCTCTCTGCTCACCACCCTTTTTCCTTTATTATTGCCTTCGGGCGCACGTAAGTTAGGCCGTGCCACTGTACATTTACGTTGCATACACTTTACTATGCACACACTGCGCCTTGCACACACCCTCCTATGCATACAGTATGCGCACGCGCGGCACCGTAGGGTCCAGACATGCTACACTAGTTTAGGTTTTGGGCCCTACCGGGGAGTCTCTTGTCATCGTGTTGAGGAAGCTGCTGCGCTGTTTAATGTGTGTCCTGCCGGCCTGACTCTGATGATTGCCGATGTGAAGTCAGTTCATCTCTGTCTTCTGGTCCGTGGATTGGTGGTAAACCCGTGATTCTTGGGTCTTCGGGCTCATGAAGCTGTCAAGTCACAAGGGACCACATCAGTGACTGGCGCCCGTGATACTCGGTGTGCCAGACGTAAAAGATCACGGCTCTGAAATCTGGACCTCCCGAGAAGCCAGTCTACCACCCTAACATTGGATGATGGCTTGATGTTGACTACACGCGGGATGACATCAACAGCTGAGGCATGGTGGCAAGTGGCATGTTCTCCTCGGCCGCGGGGCATGAAGCACCTCCCCGTCCTCGTCGGATGCCCTGGGCACACATGAAGTGTGGCGAAGAGAGGTGTAATCCAGTTGAATTTCATTATAATAATTTTTTATTGTTGCTGTACATAAGTGTGTATATAAACTAATTATATTATTACAGATTATTTGCAATCCACATTTTAATGAATTTGAAATATCAATGAATAATTATTAACATTATGATCATTGACTTCTATATAATTTTTGTCATGGACAAACCTAATTGTTATCAATCGCTGCTAGATTTGGTATAATATATGAGCATAGTATGTGAGTACATTATATCACATGCACATATCCACCCCCTATACTATATTATAGAGCTCGAGCCTGAAGAATAGTTACATTGTAGTACATACACACACAAATACATACAGGTGTATGCACACATTCATGTCTATGTGTGCATGTATGTGCATGTATGTACATGTATGTGTATGTATGTTTGTGTTTATGTGCATGTGTATGTATATACGTTTATGTTTAGGGGGGTATAAATGAGTATGCATGTACTGTATATAATATTATATGTGTGCATTTTTGCATACGTGTATATTATAATACACGTGTGTGTGTGTGTGTGTGTCTGTGTGTCCATGTATGTGTATGTGTGCATGTGTGTGCACATTTGTATGTGTGTGTTTGTGGGTGAGCATGTGCACGTGTGCATGTGTATGTATATTTGTGTTTATGTGCATGCATTTATGTGTGTATTCATGCACGGTGATGTAGTGATACTTATGCCTTCACAACGGGATCATTGAACTCAAAGCTCTCCCGGGATTTGATGGAGAGATTTGACACATTGATCACCAGTGGAGTTGCAGTTAGCAGATCAATTATAATAATAATTAGAAGTTCAATTATAATAAATTGGACTGAATTTATTTATATGCGAATAACACTATCTAGATATGAGCTGTAAAAGTTAATGTTGGCTCTTAACGGCCATGGTATGTAATTTAAAATTCTATAAATAATAATTATGCATGTGCCTAGAAATATAGTAATTGAATGTGGAATCAATGTTTATGAGAAGAATTGAAATGAATATTGTTTTACTTGAGTTTTTGAAGGGCATCGGTGAGCGTGAACATATCCTGTCTGATGTCATGACTGAGCTTCAGTATCTGCTCCTTGGTGTCCAGTATCTCAATGCACTGAGTGTAGGGGTTGTAGCGGGCGGTGAAGGGTCTGGGAATGGTGGCAGCATAACTCCTGTACAATGAGAAGTAGAGATGTGTCACATGCATGCATATCTGAAGTGAATCACAAATTATATAATTTATAATTACACTCAAATGATGTTATACAGTAACCTCTCTGACGCACACACACATAACTCCTGTACAATGAGAAGTAGAGATGTATCACATGCATTCATATCTGAAGTGAATCACAAATAATATAAGATTATTGCTACAGTCAAATGTTAGGAGTGAGGAAGTACATGTAGGAAGATTATTTAACAAATAGTGAAAGGTGGGAATGGTAGAGAAACACCCATCAATAGAAGAGACTGCAGTTTATATATGATTGCCAGATTTGTTCTTAATATGTGGAAATCTAGAAAGGATTTATTAAAATTAAGTAAATAGGTACTAAATAACTTTTGGAATTTTTTATTTAGTGCTATTTTGGACAACTGTCCTACAATGCACTTTAATAACAATAATAATAATAATAATAATAATATATGTATACGTACATACATACGTACGTACGTACGTACATATATGTATCATAATAATAATAATAATAATAATGATAATATTATGCATGAGTGTTAATATATGTCTATGTGTGTATGTTCACATACGTATACACACGTGTGTGCACGTGAACACACATGCAACATGCACATATACACACAATCACATGCATACACACACACACACACACACACACACACACACACACACACACACACACGTACTTCACTTTGTCCGTGGCATCTTGAAAGCTCTCAGCCAGAAAGTAACAAGACTGCATCCCTTCAAGTATATACTTCTGACTGAAAGTCTCGGTTGGCTCAAAGGGTCTAACGTCTTGATTGTCCGTGAGACAACGCTGGATATAGAAAAAGCAGTAGCTATCATTATACAAAACATACAGTGTATGTTTACAGTACTGTATATTATACAGTGTACACTGTACACACAGCGTATAATATACTGTTCAAACGATACATACAGTACCACAGTACACTATTATACACACAGTACTATACAATACACTCATACACACGGCACATACAGAATACACACAGTGCACACAGTACACATAGTACACGCAGTATATACAGTATATACCGTACACATAATACACACAATACATGCAGTACATACAGTACACATAGTTTTTTTAATTTTTTATAGTATTATTATTAAAATAGTACACACAGTTCATGCAGTAATATTATATTTATTGCATAAAGTGGATAATTGTATGAAATCAAAATGTATGATGTGACAGTACACACATACATACAGTACACACAGCACACACAGTACACACTGCGCATACAGTACATACAGTATGTACAGCACACACGGCACACACATGTACACACAGTACATACAGTACAACAGTACACACAGTACATATGGTACACACAGTACATACAGTACACACAGTACACACAGTACACACAGTACACACAACACAGTACATACAGCACACACAGTACACACAGTACATAATCGAACCTGAAGTTCTCCAAATGAGGACAGGAGTCCTGCTCCATAAGCCTTGGTCTTACCGTTCTCCTTACACAAGCCAAACTCAATAGTGAACCAGTACAACTGAATGGGAGGTATGGATGTACTATATAGTACTACAGTGAAACCTCTCTAATCCAACACTCAATGGGATCTGAGAATAATGTTGGATTAGGAGGTTGTTGGATTATGGAGTACCTCTTACCATACTTATGTATGGTGACTGTACCTCATATAATGGTTGGATTAGAGAGAATGTTGGATTATAGAGAGGTCGGACTAGCGAGGTTTCACTGTACATATAAACAATATAGTGGTATAGCAATAGTTATCCACGTACATTGTATGCATACAGATAGTGTATTATTACATGTACAGGAATGTTTACAATGAAACACAACACAATGCTAGTCCCCATGTACAGTGAGTAAGACTGATAGAGGATTTGAAGTTATGGGGGCAGGGGGGGTATCGATTTGTGTATGTAGCCAAACTAAATGACCTTGCTGTTTTGTTACAATATTTTGATCTGCTATGTCTCGGCAAGCTAGAATGGCAAGCAGTGATATCGAGTCCAGATTAGGATGCATGCGTACATATGTACATGCAGTACATTGAAAGGTTCAATACCATATGTACCATACATGCAGTATTAATCATTGTAATACATACACATACAGTAAATATACCAGTATGTACACATATAGAAACAAGTACATGCATGCATACACAATAAGTGTATATAAATATTAAATACACATATATACACATAATATTATTGTATACAATAACTATAGTGTATTTACATACTGAATGTACAAAGTACCACACATGCACGTATGTATGTATGTATGTGTATACCAGTAAAACTTGTATAAAGACCACCTGTGGGACCAGTAATAGGTGGACTCTAAAGACAGATGGTTTTTATACAGAGGTGGTTTACTGTAGTGGAGTTGACATTGTGGGTAGTCCAGTAGTGGTCACTTAGGACAGGTGGTCTTTATACAGAGGTGGTCTTGACAGCAGGTTCTACTGTATGTACATTGCATATGGCTTATAAGGATAGG
>OZ026551.1:4111266-4121266 GCA_964020155.1 Chondrilla cf. caribensis | reverse complement strand
CACTATGGAATTTTTAATCATGGTCCTCTTTTATCTCTTCAATATCGGATTTCATATTTTGTGGATACACTACATGTCCCCCTATAATCATAATGTAATAACGTAATTATAACACTGCGTACACCTGACATCTAAAGACCAAAACACCTCAAAAGTCTCCAAAGCCTTCCTCAAAGCAGCCTTCTGTTCTGCCAAACTGAACGTGAGGGTGTGTTTGTTGGGGTCCTCCAATGCATTCATTCTCCCATTGTATGTTGAATTGGAGTTGTCCTGAATTGAAACATAGGAATATGATATTATACTATGATGAGGGTATAGGACATGCGGTCACAGCAGTGTGGCAGAGCATCTTATAGCAATTATTATTGGCAATTGCATGCAGAGACAGTTTTCCACGTCGGAATTCACATGATCGTGCAGGGCCAGACACAATGCAAAGTTAAGAAGCACATGATTAACAAGACGTTTAGCTTTACCCTCCTCCCCCTGTCGAAGACCACAGTCCTCGAATAATAGGGATCTTTGATTGGTTATAGGTTAAGCATAGGATTTATACAGTATAAGCCCAGTTTCAGAGAACTTCACACATTATCCATTAATAGCGAGATAGATTATCAAATTGACGTGGATCTCATTTGCTCCGTTTGTTCAATCTTGGTACATTGTCAATAATATTAATCTCGCCTTAATCCCCGCGCCGCGGAGACGAGCAGTATCTACACGCGGTGTATATAGAAGGACTCGATATAGTATAGAAGATACCTGCTCGACTGGGTATGGGCTTATTTAGTTCGCCTATATAGAGTCTAGAGTATCTACGTCTGTGGTGTTACAACATACAACTCTTTCTTCTTTCACAGATCTCGAGGACTTGGAGGAAGACTCGTTCATCTCAACTACAAACTTGAGACTGAATTGCGGATAACAATTCAATTAGTCATACTAGAAAAATAATTGGGGCGAGCCTGCGAGAGCGCCACATAATATTATACGTGGTCAACGGCGACATCTCTGCTTCTGCCCGTCGTGCCGTATATGGTACCCGGTTTTCGTTAGCTAGTTGTGAAATTAAATGGCTCCCGGTCTACCGAAAACACGCGTTTTGCGATCTCTTGTCAACTGGTACTATGGTGCAGATATGCAGTGTACGAGCTGAATGAACACGAGGGTAACAATATTACCGACGACTCGTCCAGTAAGAAACAATTAAACAGTATGTGGTTAGCTGCAATAGAGCTATCTTTGGTCTGAAAACACTCGGGCGCTAGAATTTTTTGGGTGGCCGGGGTGTCCAAAACAATCTGTTTTGCACTGCACCATTGTGACCTATCTGATTAGAGGATGCAATATATGCTTCTGATACGTTTCACGTGAATGCTTGCAATTTGGAAAAGACAAAAAAACAATAAAAAGGTCGAACATGCACCTATGGACAGCGTTACAGATGCAGGAACTTACCCTAGACATTGTGTCTACTGGGTCATTCCATGAATACATGCAGAAGACACTTACTCTAGCTGGGAGTCCAGTTGTGAGTAGCAAAGTACTTTGTGTATAGCTTTACACTGACCACCAACAGACTCCGGCGTACAATTCATGCATCCAAATACACTGGAACTACTGTCACTGGGAGACCACTTGTGAGTCCTAAAGCGGCGCCCCTCCCCCTATTGTTCTTTGATGAGTATTGTAACTGACCAACATGCTGAATAGGGGTCAACTGCAAGCAGTTGAATGCAAGCCCTTTTTTCCATAAGGATTGTGTCCACGACAGGACTCAAATCCATCACCCCGACATAAACATAATAATGTAACTTGAACACTAGCACCACTGTGACCAGCTGAATAAGTGGACATAAAGTGCTATAAATAGAGAAATAGTAACTGTACTTACTTGCACGTTATAATCAACAATCTCCACAGTATTCGATTCAGGGCTCAATTGTTTGGAATGAGAAATGGTAAGACTGTAGTCTCTACGTAGTACAAACCATAGGGTCTATGGGGATGTTTTATAGTTGGCGTGGATGGTTTCTCATATCCGTGCATGGTCTTAACAAGAGCTCTGAGAGGTCCTGAAAGGCGAGACTAGCATGTTGAGGAGAGTTAGACAACTTCTATGTTGTAAGAATGTGTACATATTCATCATAAAACGACTTGATTCACTTAACATGTGATAAGTGTGTATAAGTAATAAAGAAACTCCAACAAGATAAAATAGAAAATGCTGCTCAGTACAACTCACAAAGGCATTTTTGAGTATTATCTGGTTTCTGTACTAGTGTACATACTATCCTAAGCAAATCCTGATAAGAAATATGATATACGTACACAAAAATTGATTTACAGGGTCCCTTTTATATTTATATAATAGTTGCAACAAGTTTCTATTGCATATTGCATATGCTATTGCATTAAATTTTCTATTGCAGAAAATGGAAGTTTTTAAAAGCTGTTTTCTACATAATATTATATCAATTGATATTTGTATTACAATACAATTAAAGGGTAGAATATAATAAAAGGATATAGATGTGTTTATCAAAAGAATTCAACCGATCACTCTACTTCAGTTTTTCCAGGGCATCAGTGAGCGTGAACATATCCTGTCTGATGTCATGGCTGAGCTTCAGTATCTGCTCCTTGGTGTCCAGTATCTCAATGCACTGAGTGTAGGGGTTGTAGCGGGCGGTGAAGGGTCTGGGAATGGTGGCAGCATAACTCCTGTACAATGAGAAGTAGACATGTGTCACATGCATGCATATCTGAAGTGAATCACAAATATAATTACACTCAACTCAAATGATGGTATACAGTAACTTCTCTGACACACACACACACACACACACACACACACACACACACATACACACACACACACACACACACACACACACAAGCACACACACACACACACATACACACACACACACACACACACACACACACACACACACACACACACACACACATACTTCACTTTCTCCTTGGCATCCCTGAAACTCTCGGCCAGAAAGTAGCACGGCTGCATTTCTGTGATAGGGTACTTCTGAACAGAGGTCTTTGAGGGATCAAAGGGACGAACATCTGGCTTGTCCGTGAGGCAGTACTGGAAGAAATGAAGAACAGGACAGTATACATACATATGTGGTATCATGGTACATGCGGTGTATACACATAGTACACACAGTACACACAGTACACAGTGCACACAGTGCATAGTACACACAGCACACACAGTATACACAGTACATACTGTATATACAATACACACAGTACACAGTGCACACGGCACACACAGTACATACAGTACACACAGCACACACAGTACATACAGTACACACAGCACACACAGTACATACAGTACACACAGCACACACAGCACACACAGTACATACAGTACATACAGTACACACAGTACACACAGCACACACAGTACACACAGTACACACAGTACACACAGTACATAATCAAACCTGAAGTTCTCCAAACGAGGACAGGAGTCCTGCTCCATAAGCCTTGGTCTTACCGTTCTCCTTACACAAGCCAAACTCAATAGTGAACCAGTACAACTGAATGAGAGGTATGGATGTACTAATAATACACATACAAAGTACATACGTACATGTATGTATGTATACCATATTAATATGGTAATACAGCTACGTATATTTACATACATTGTACATATGTAGGTATGATAATATTGTATGTATGTATGTATGTACGTATACACGGATGGAATTGTGTACCACGTATGTATGAACAGAGCATAACACATGGCTGTTTCACTTGTATGTATGTGCTGTATGTGTGTACATACGTATGCATGGTACTGTATCTTACATTGAAGCCATACAACATAGGACACCAGTGTGCAGCAATCATGTACTCACTGCACTATACACTGACCACAAAATGCTCAACAAGTCTCAATAAGTATGTACGTAGCTGAGAGCGTCGTTAAAGGCCCCAAATATTAAATGCATCCTAACTACGTACGTACTTGCTCCATGGAATGGAATTATACACACCACATGCTGCACATATTGCATGTACACACACACATGTGAAAGTGCGCAACACCATATCATGACACTGCATCCACTCACAGTAGCAAGCTTCTCCACATAGTCATCTGGAGCACCAAGTGTGGCCAATCCAATCTCCTAAGACAGTTGAATACAGCAGGGTAGATACAGTACTTGTGTGTGTCAGACCAGAAACATTGAATTGATGCATTCTAATGTACGTAAGTACGTAGTTATATTTATTATATTATACATATTATGTAACACACACACACATATACACATTCACACAGGGGGACACACGCGCGCACATACACATGTGCACAAACACACACACACACACACACACACACACATACATGCGCACATACACATGCACACATGCACACATACACACACACACACACACATGCACACGCACACACACACACACATACACACATGCACATACACACACATGCATACACACACAGGAGTAGGAACAAAACACTTTGTGAAAAGTATTGGTAGACATTTGGCTGGTGCACTGACAAACTTGAGAGAATTGAGCAAACTCAGGGTCACAAAACAAAGGAGCATGTCCCAAGAGTTCATGGCACACATCACTGTGAAAGAAGGAGAGACAAAAGAGAGAAAGAGAAATGGTTGGAGGAGGATAGGATGACGACAATAATGACTCAGTGACTTGAGGAGTAGTGGGGGTGAACACTTTACATACAAATTACACGTGGCATTCAGACCTGTCTTTCTTAGTACACATCTACCTACGTATGTATGTACGTACGTATGTACATGCGTATGATCCACAATGGCTTGTCAGCACTGTTACAAATACAGTGAAACCACTACATAAGACCACCCAAGGGACCAGGGATAGGAGGGTGGACTCAAAAGACAGGTGGTCTTTATACAGAGGTGCTTTACTGTGGTGGAGTTGACATTGTGGGTAGTCCAGTAGTGGTCACTTAGGACAGGTGGTCTTTATACAGAGGTGCTTTACTGTAGTGGAGTTGACATTGTGGGTAGTCCAGTAATGGTCACTTAGGACAGGTGGTCTTTATACAGAAGTGCATCACTGTAGTGGAGTTGACATTGTGGGTAGTCCATTAGTGGTCAATTAGGACAGGTTGTCTTTGTGTAGAGGTGGTCTTTATAGCAGGTTCCACTGTAGCATATAATAATGGCTGAAGCCTCCACACTCTGGCCTTTCGTTTAGTTGGGAATAGGCAGAAATTGCACATTTCCAACTAAACAAAAGGGAGATGCATACATTTTCAGTTTTTTGAACTCGAATTACCTGTTCACATATGTACGTACCTTTGAAAAATATGTAGTATCTCACACATATACATACATACGTATGCACAGTGAACTTGATAAAGACTGACTTACGGCTCGGGTGTGTACATGGGTTTGGAGTGGTGCCTTATGTACTGGGTTGAGTGGAAGACACGGAAAGCAAATCCTGTCAAAAAGTCCCTGGAAGACAGCAAACCAGCAACTGGTCTGAGTCTGAATCCTGTACACTCTACACACATGGAAGACAGGGTGAATAGGAATGAAAGACAAGGGAGGAAAGGGCTTTGACACACACACACACACACACACACACACACACACACACACACATACGTACACACACACAAAAAACATAGAAATATTTATACATACGTACATACATACGTAAGTACGTATAATATACGTATGTAAATACGTATGTACTAAATATAACCCTATAAAATATGCCTCACACACGAGTACTAGTATCAGCATGTAAAAGACAATTATGGATGGGAACATACATACACTTAGAGACTACACATATGTGCCTATGTACGTACTTGTGTATAATATACGTACGTACGTAATATGTATATACGTAAGTACATACTTTGAAGGAACTGGGACACATCCTCAAGTTGTGGTAGATTGTTCTCTTGATACCCACAATTCTCCATCAGCAGCGGGAACACGTAATTATGCTCCTTGCACGCATGTGTTGGATACAGCTTGGTCAATTCCCGGAAGATCTGTGACCTATAGTGAAAGAACAGCATTGTGAACAGTATACAGTACATTACCCATCAACAGCCAAAAACACTACAATAGAGGACACACCAAAGCATACGTATATTGAAGTATAGTAGGCCAGTAAATTCCCAGATATAGTGAGCTCTCATTAATCTGCCCCCAATTTATCCCCTAAACCTTCCATCTGCCATCATTTTCCACGTACAGATTAATTTGTGCTAATGATTCGGATATTCCACCAAATTCATTAATCCTCCATAATCTTTCACTGTGAATTGTGACAAACTAGTTGAAATGGCCCCCTCCCATGGGCATAATAACACAGTATGTATGTGGTAGTTTGGAATGTTCTGTGCCTACCTACCTATCTACCAATCACTCTGCTGAAAACAAGTAATTTGAGTCTATAAACAGCGGCAGCCTCTAATGAAGTTATGTACTTTGGGTACATACGTATGTGACATTTGTTGAACTCTTGAAGTAAACAACGTTCCAAACCTCCTAAAGTATTACTACGTAGGTGTAGTGTGATCTACGTCACCTGTAGCATGGTTTAGTCTGCATGATACCTATCTGTGGTAAAATCTATTAAGAGAGTATGATTTACTGTAGTCTAGAACATACTGTGTGAAATCACCCTTGTCTATTTAAGCATTTTTCATTTGTTTGCATTGATCATCTAGTATTGGAGTGTATTTATAGGACTGTGTAGAAGTAAAGTGTAATGCCGTCCGTATTCGGCTCTTCGGTTCCATAGTTTGTAGAATATTTCATTTCGCTACACACATAATATACAGTACGTAACTATGTATATGTACCTGCACAGTGCGTTCACCCAACTGCACATTGAAAATTACTTTTAATTCTACATTATTCCTTACATACAGAGGAGTTTTATAGATACCGATACTGAAAATGTGCCCACATATGTACATACGTATGTGCGTACACTATTGTAATGTACATACTTATGGACGTATGGATGGATCACAATAGAGTGTAACAATCCAAGTATGTATGTACATATGTACTTGCTCACCAAGTATTGATTTCAATGTCGGTGTATTCCACCCGAGGGATGGGTTCTCCACTACACAATGACAAATACATGCTCAGTGAAAGGGGTCATTCATGATTGTATGAAGGTACAAATATGCTGGATACTGGGTAGTGTGCAGACACACACACAAACACACACTTGTAGAGCAACTTACTGCTTGTAGTTATAAGCAATGTCAGCAAAGAATTTCCGACGCTCACGATAAACAGGATCAGTAAACCCCTAGAAAGAAGAAAATGCAAATAAAATCCTAGCTTCCTCAAATAGCTGAGCTACAAATACGTACTAGTATGTATGTATGTACGTATGTACATATGTACGTACGTATGTATGGATGAAATACATGTATGTATGTATGAACTGTATATACGTATGTATGTATATATGAACGGTTGTATAATATGTATGTATAAAAACTACTAGTGCTAGTTTTACATTCATGTATGCATATATACACATACGTATGTACAGTATGTACATACGTACATAGCTTCAACTCACAGGGTGGTCGGAGTCCAGCTCTGCTCCATAGGACAAAACACGATGTGCGAATTTGTCCAGTTCGGCAATTTTGCGCGGGAACCAAGGCACTACGTATGTACATATGTGCAGAAGAAGTGTGTATGTGAAACACGTGCATACGTATAATACGATGATATGCATCTAATATGTTTACACACGGGACAAACATAATACCATCATCATCCCCTTCGGGTGCCATAGTCTTGATGGTCACAGCAAGAGCAAACTTCTTCAGGTCCTCTACCAGCTGAATCAAGGTTTCTCTGTTGCATTTGCAGTCAACGTAGAAGTCATACCGCTCTCCGGGATGAGACAGAGAAGGCCTGGATTCAATGTGGGTCATGTTGACACCTAGGTTCTGAAAAAGGGAATGATGTGAAGCAGGGAGTTTATGCAAGGAGAAGATGTGGTGAAGAGTTTGCGTGTGAGGAGGCACTACTGACCCCTCGATGTTCAGGGGTCTAGCCCTAGCAGGCTACACCCTTGAACTTGACTCCTCCATTAGATACATGTATGTACGTATGAGTGTCAATTCCACATCATTTGCATTTGTTAATGTGTAAAGTGGGTCAGGATAGCGTTGGATTTCTGTTCTTAGTGTGTGTGTGTGTGTGTGTGTGTGTGTGTGTGTGTGTGTGTGTGTGTGTGTGTGTACGTGTGTGCATGTGTGTGTGTGTGTGTGTGTGTGTGTGTGTGTGTATGTGTGTGTGTGTGTGTGTGTTTGTGTTTCTCTCTCTCTCTCTCTCTGTGTGTGTGTGTGTGTGTGTGTGTGTTTGTGTGTGTAAGTAGGTGTGTAAAGATATATTCGCGTATATAATGACATTACATGTAGCCAAAATGGGTGTGGCAAGGGTGTGACAAGAATATAATAAACTCGAAATTACAAACACAATCATAATTGGTCGTGTCAAAACTGCCAAATGGCACAACTAGACAGTAAATACTTAAGATACCGTCAGGTAGTGAAGCGGTCATTCAATAGGAGTAACAGTTGGTCACACATAGTAACGCTAGCCATAACACTTCGGTGTATCGAAACCACTCGAATTCTACTGTAACGACAAACATATCTTCACAAATAAATACCTCAAAGGGTTCCAAAGCCTTTCTCAGAGCGGCCTTTTGTTCCGCCAAACTGAACGTGAGAGTATGTTTGTTGGTATCCTCCACGGAATTCACACTCCCAATGTAGGCAGAATTCGAGTTGTCCTGAGTTAGCGCGGAGAGACACGCATTCATTGTATGCGAAAGAACAGTCGCAATAAGACTCACATCATCATCTTCGGGAGCCTTCGAGCGTTTGGAAGGTGGCCTATCCATTTCAATCTCTTCTACTACGTGGTACGTACGATAGGGCTCTTACCGGTAGGTCTAGTAGTACAGTATCTACAGTTCAAGGTACTGGCTATGCAAAGAACGGTCCAGGAAGTCCGGATACTTTCCGTACACTCGATGCGGAGAAAATGGCGGGTAGACCTCCACTATCAAACCTGACTAAAGTGCTGATTTCAACTTTATGCAAACATCCGAACACTGACTACCTCCACGCAAGAGCAATCCAAGGCATCGCCTGGAAGAAGCTCCCATTTCACTTCGACGCTGACAAAAGGTATGCTAGGAGGAATCTCTCGGTCGTTAAAACTCTGTTCAAAGACGAAGTAGAAAGAGCTAAAGAAGCTGCTGAACGCGTCAGAGTAGAAAAAACACAACCAACCATATTCACAAAGATCCTCAACAAGGAAGTTCCCGCCAGCATCGTGTACGAGGACGACCAATGTTTGGCGTTTGATGACGTGTCTCCGCAAGCGCCGAGTCACGTACTGGTCATCCCGAAGCGACAACTCCCGATGTTGTCGGATGCCGAAGAGGGGGACGCGGCTGTGAGTGGTGGTGTGCGAAGAACGGACCGCCCGGGGGCGTTTGTTGACAGTGTGTACACTATTTCTTTCGGGGGGGTTGGTAATTTGGTCTGGTATGAGACTATAGGTGTGTGTTGGGTTAAGTATAGATAGAATACCTTGAGAATTGTCCACTCTTTATAGTTCATCCACGTTCTGCTACATTATACTCACTAATGAGAGGAGACTGAGTCCTGATAGAGTTGCTCGGTTTATTTTGTGAGTGGTTTTAATATGATATTTCTACGTAGTATTTGTTTTGTTTTGAACTTAAAAATTAAAAAAAAATGGTGCTACTTTGTTTTTAAAAGTATATAAGATAGAAATGGGTAATAATGATTCAGGACAATTGTCTGTGTGTGTGTGTGTGTGTGTGTGTGTGTGTGTGTGTGTGTGTGCGTGCATGCATGCGTGCATGTGTTATGCACATATGACCATCCTAATTTGCCTTGATCAGC
>OZ026551.1:4066266-4106266 GCA_964020155.1 Chondrilla cf. caribensis | reverse complement strand
GGGCACACCAAATCTGTACTTTTTATCAGAGGTACTTACTGTCAGTACTGGTTGACATAGTGTACATGAGGTAGGGACTGAGTGACATGTCATAACCAAGAGTATATACGTACGTGTATAGTATAGCAATTGCCAACACTTGAAAATCACTGCCCGGTTGATTGAGACGCCCGTCACTACGGAGATTCAGGGTTCTAATGTACTAACCCGTGTACTTAATGTGCCAGTTGTACTTTAGGTACGAACACAAATTGATAGAAACTCCTTTTCTTTACTTCTCTTATCTGTCTGATTTGATAGGTGACAGCATCCTCTGAAATGAGCTTTGGACTTTCGTCTTCGCTGATTGGTAGTAAATCCATGTTCTCATCTCCATTTTCTTCTGTTGCTATGGCGAACACAGACCCCTATTCATCCATATATAAAATGCCTATGTTAGCAAGTCCATTTGCACCAGGGCAAAGTGAAAGTATCAGTTTCGATTCCAAGTTTAGTTTGGAATTGGATCCAGGACCAACTCTTGGGAGCTTCAAGGTTGAAAACAAGCCTCTCGAACAAGATGAAAAGTTGAGCAAAGACATTCCAGATTTGGTTAGTAAGGACCAAGAAATAATTTCCTTGGGTGGACAAGAGGATGCAACCGCTGAAGAAACAATTGTTTCTGGGGATCACCAGGACACAAGGGAAGAAGATGAAGAAAGAGATAAACATTCTGAAGAAGAAGACAAAGAAGAGAAAGAAGACGATGAAGGAGAAGAAAAGGAAGAGAAAGAAAAAGAAGAAGATGATGAGGAGGAGGAAGGAGAAGCAGAAGAAATTACATCCACTGAAGGACTAAGTGAACTGCCTGATTTGGATGACATTGTGACGGGTAAAATAGAAGAAACACCAACTCATAGTGAAGGTGTGTGTGTGTGTGTGTGTGTGTGTGTGTGTGTGTGTGCGTGTGTGTGTGTGTGTGTGTGTGTGTGTGTGTGTGTGTGTGTGTGTGCGTGTGTGTGTGTGTGTGCGTGTGTGTGTGTGTGCGTGTGTGTGTGTGTGTGTGTGTGTGTGTGTGTGACTGTGTGTGTGTGTGTGTGTGTGTGTGTGTGTGTGTGTGTGTGTGTGTGTGTGTGTGTGCGTTTGCATATACATTGTATGGGCTATGTCCACTCCCCCTCATCCTTGACATGCTGTGTATTCGTTTATTCCACTGAATAATAAATTTCTCATTTTTTGCTAGATATCAAAGTGGTGGAAGTGGGTGAGGATTCCAGTGACTGGGGATCCAGTAGCGAAGATGAAGGAGAACCTGCCTCCAGACCACCACCCCTCCAAACACAGATACCTTCGGCAGCAGACCGTTCTCCAACAACCCCATCTAAAACTACAGCCCTGAGGTATGTGCATAATATATATGTACTCGCATTTTTTAGTTATCTTACTAGGCGATATGCCAACAAACAGAACGCTATGCTTCTAATGTTATTGCTATGTACATAATATTGTAGATCCATAAGGACCACCTGTCCTACGTAGATGGACAGTATCAGCCTATCAAATACATAATCTCTAGTACAGCTGTACACCTTTGTAAAGACCACCTGTCCACAGAGATCACATTTTCTTGGATCCCTGGGTGGTCTTCATAGACCTGTTCTTCTGCATGTCTTTATCGGTTGCCTTTTGTCATTATTTTAGCTTCTTCCTTGTTCTTGTCTGTTGTTGCTGTTTATCACTGGCATTTATTATTATTATTGTTGTTGTTGTTGTTGTTGTTGTGTACAGTTCACCATCTCTGAAGCAGAAGCCTCCACTGAAGCCAAAACCGGTGCTCAATATGAGAGCCAAATTTACCAAGGATGCCATCTTCAAGGAAACACCAAGTTCATTTGATGATGTATGTATATAAATATATGTACGTATATAATATCTATGTATAATATAATGTACATATGTACAGATACGTATATATGTACATATGTATACATGTCTTTTTTCTTAATATAACATGTCTGTAAACATACGTAGGTATGATTTGATATGTGTGTATGTAAAATATGTATGTATGTATGTACATACTATTTATATTCATATGTACATATGTCCAGTAAATATACTGGCCATGTCTGTTCGTAGGTATATGTATAATATATTTGGGTCTTCATTATAGTACATATAATTATATTTAACAGCTTGTTGGTGTGTGTGTGTGTGTGTGTCGGGAATGTTTTTTATATCTAGGCTGGATCTGAAAGAGGTTCTAGTACAGCACAGGGTTGAGGGTCTATGAGTGATGTGTGGAGTAAATTCATGAAACCCTTAGTCTAAACATTTGGATCCGAATCTGGCCACGGATTGCTCCCAAATAGAATTTCAGGACTTGAGAGTCTGGTGGGAGGTTCATTTAAACTCCTCCTTCTCATCCCTCTTGCTTACAGACTTGAGTAAATTATACATACTTGTTAAATTGAAGTGTGCCCCCTTTCTCACCTGTAGCCTCTGGTCAGCCCGTCCCTCAAGAGCTTGTATTCCGATTTCCACAAACCAAGTGGACCTGAAGGTCGAAGGCTACCCTCCAGATACCTCTTCTTCTCAGAGACCAATGACAATTATAATTTTCCCCTTGTGTTTTAGTGTGTTTTAGTTTGTACTTGCTGTTTACACACACACACACGCACGCACGCACGCACGCACGCACGCACGCACGCACGCACGCACGCACGCACGCACGCACGCACGCACGCACGCACGCACGCACGCACGCACACACACACACACATGCACACGCACACACATACACGTGCACGCATGCACGCACTCATATTTGCTGTTTGCTGCTAATGAACAAGAGCATTTTCACAGGTAGTCCTCAAAGTAGAGAATGACATACCGTATTGTGCATTATATTACTATCATTTTGCAAGAACAGAAGTCCATGCTGATATCCACATACATTGATCTTCAATTAAGGTGACTATTCACATTCAAATGCTGGTCACCACGGGTTGCCCAGCGTCAATATCAAATGTAACAACACAAGTACTGATGCATACACACCATTTTGCATGAGCTATTGACCATATGGTGACCTGATACAAAATGTCAAATATCACTGCTGGTCACCACGACCTCTCCATTGTCCAGATTAGTACCACACATCTGAGGTTAGACCTCTTATATATTTTCAACAGCATTATTTAGAAGAACAGTATTTATACTGCATGTCTAGCGGGTATAAAGGTATTCACATCGTTAGAAACGGAAGCGAGGAACCATAAAGCGTTTGTTTAAAAGGCTTGATGAATCCCTACACTTGGCCAGCTTAGTCGAGTGGTTACTTCGTATATTCACAATGACAAGACAATTGCGGATTGGCTAGCTGAACCCCAGTGCCACTGACGCCATCTGGCTTTTTTACTTTTTTTTTTCCCTGTTTACCTTTCGCACGTGTATGTCTATACGTATAAAACACATCAGCTCAGTCTATGTGTGGTATTCAATAGCTGCGTGGTTATCAAAACTTTAAAGGCTTTTATAAACTATTTTACATTAGCTTTAGGGTCTATTAAGAATAATTAACAACCAAAGCAACAACAAAAATATCAAAAAGAATGAGAATAATAATCATGCACATCCACTCAGTGTCCACGTGGAAAACAGCGTTCAAAATCTACTATGTCTATACTGTACTTCCAACAACTCCTGATTGGTGTGAAAATGCTCTTGCTTCTCTCAAACCCAGGTGCTCTTCTGGACTTGATGGCATTCCATCTTCTGTTCTCATAGCTGGTAGATCTGTCATCTGCTACCCTCTCTGTTCACTTCTCAATTCTTCCATTACTTCTTCAGTATTCCCTGAACTCTGGAAGAGTGCTTGGGTAAAGCCTCTACACAAAGGTGATGACTGTGTCTCTCCCTCCAACTACCGGACCATCTATCTTCTTCCCGAGTGTAGTAATTTTTCAGAAAAGCGTGTTTAGAATCAACTACGTATCTTCACATCTTCACCAAAATGACCTTCTCTTTCCTTACCAATCAGGATTCCGACCTTTGCATTCCACACAAACACTTCTTCTCTACTGTGTAGATGACTGGTACAAGGCCCTTGATCAAAAACAATATGTTGATGTAGTGTTCCTTGATATTTCCAAAGCATTTGACACTGTGGATCATGATCTTCTCCTGTCTAAACTCTCTCAACTTGGTCTTTCTCCTACTGCTGCTGCATGGTATCGATTTTACCTGTCTAATCGGTCCCAGGTCACTCGAGTCAGCGATTCTTTCTCTACTCTTGGGTCCCCCGCGTCTGGTGTACCACAAGGGTCTGTCCTTGGTCCTTATCTTTTCTCTGCCTTCATCAATGACCTTCCTAATGTCTTGCCTTCTGACTCCATTGTTCTCGTTGCTGACGGCACTCCCATCTACATCATCAGCAACAACCTTGCCTCACTTAACTCTTCCCTCCAACGATGCCTAGATTTGACTGATTTGTGGATGATGAACAATGGACTTCAGCTCAATGCTTCAAAAACGAAGTGTAAACTTTTAATGTACGTAGCTCATGGCAGAGGGGTGTGTCCATCTGATATTTGTTCCAGACCTATCATAGATTGGGAACTAATTTTCGAAAAACCCCCCATCTCTGAATGTACTCAGTCAACCTAACTACATTTGGAGGTACTAAATATTCCAATGTATGGGGAGAAAAGGGAGAATAACGCTAAGTAATTTTGATCTATCTCATGATAGAGTTGGTATGTGGAGCTGTTGTTTGGTCCAGACCTAGCTTTAGTCAGCAACTAAATTCTGACACACTCCCTGTCTCTGTAAGTGATCTGTAATCCTAGCTACATTCTGGGGTGCTTAATATTTCCTATGGATGTTTCAACCCTGTGGGTCATCTTCAGCAGTCGGGGTGCCTTCGGGAATTACCCTCCTTAAATAGGGCATGCAGGAAGTCCAAACCCTGCTAAGGAGAGTACCTCCCAAGGTACCCTGACTGCTGAAGATGACCCACAGGAATGAAACGTCTAGATGAAGAATTCTCTTCACCAGACTGTGTTTTTAAATGCTCCTGAATCCGAAAGGGTTTTTTTAACAACAGTTGGAAACTTCGCAATATCCAATGTATGGGACAGAAAAGGGATAAAAATTTCAAACACCTTTTGATGTAGTTGATGGCAGAATGCTTCTGAACTCATGGTAACCAGTGAAAAAAATGTCAAATATCACTGCTGGTCACCACTGCCTCACCAATTTCCACGTAACACATAAGAGAACAAATTTCAATATATGAATGTTCTCCTGAATGTGTTACAGGCCTCTTGGGTGACCAGCAAGATGAGTTTCAGTTTTAGTGCTGGTCACCACGGTTTCTCCAGTGTCCACATGGCACATCATGGCACACTTACTAATGCATGGAGACCTTTGTGAAAGTACTGCAGACCTGATGGGGAATAAAAAGATGAGTTGTATCATAGATCACACAACATCCCCAGTGTCCATAAAATAACGAGATTGTTCTGTATGTACCACACATCTGAGGTCAGACCTCTTATTTTCAACAGCACTATTTACAAGAACAGTCTCTTTATAACAGCATGTCTAGCGGGTATAAAGGTATTCATATCGTTAGGAACGGAAGCGAGGAACCATAAAGCGTTTGTTTAAAAGGCTTGAGGAATCCCTACTCTTGGCCAGCTTAGTCGAGTGGTTACTTCGCATTCACAATGACAAACGTTCAGGCTTGGCTAGTTGATCCCCAGTGCCACTGACGCCATCTGGCTTTTTACTTTTTTTTTTTTCGCTGTTCACGTTTTGCATGAGAATATATGTCTCTATGCGTATAAACGCATCAGTTTTTTTTCACGACAAATGAATACATAATGGTATAACAGTCTAGTGAACATGATCTTCAATCATTTGAAGGTAGATTGGTCCCTGAACATGATTTGCTTCAGATGTTGGATCGTTTCGTAATGTATGTATATGAAGGTATAGGATCATATAACGCTAAGCATCTTCTTGCATCGCTCATGGGATAGGGGGTGTGTCAGCATGATATTTTAGGGAGACCTAGCTGTAGATGTATGCCAACTTGTGGAACCATTCCCATCTCCATAGGTAGTCCCTAACCCTAACTACATCTGGAGGTGCTTAATATTTTCTTAATGTATGAGAAGGTATAGGAGAAATTTCGCTAAGCACCTCCATCCATAGCTCATTAGAGAGGGGGCGTGTCAACATAATATTTCAGTCAGACCTAGCTGTGGACAAATACTAACTTATGAAGCAATTTCCATCTCCTTACGTGGTCCCTAAGCCTTGCTACATTCGGAGGTGCTAAATAATTATTTGTTTAATGTATGAGATGGTATATACACACGTAATAATACATATACATTTGTATGTACATTTCACTATGGGTACTTTTGTACCTGTGGTGACCATCCAGGTGATTTTACATTCTGATACTGGTCACCAAGGGCTGCCCAGTGTCCATATCATCATCATTCCTCAATGGATGTTTCTCCAATATTGGAGGTCATCCCCAAGTACAGTATTGTAATAAAAAAAGCTCAGATTTGAAAGTAAAATGGCGGATGACAGCTGCACTGGGTGATAGTCATGGACAGCCTGCCAGCGACTAGAAGATTGTGAAGGATGATCGCTAATAACAATATTGATAAGTGTCCATATCAATATTTACAATACAAATGCGGATGTATGTACACCCTCCAAGATGAGCTACAAACCTCGTGGTGACCAGCTAGAAGATGACAAATTTTATTCCTCTATACTCTCATATACATTGAAAGAATATTAAGCACCTCTGAATGTAGCTGGGATTGCGGGCCACCTATTGAGATGGGAATTGTTTCATGAGATAGTTCACATCCCCAGCTAAGTCCAGCTAAAATATCAAGTTGATATGCCCCCTCCCCCATGTGCTATGCAAAAAGGTGCTTAGCGTTTTCTCTCCTATACTCTCCCATACTTTGAAAAAACTTTAGCACCTCCGAATATCGGGGTGACACGCCCCCATTCTCATGAGCTATGCAAGATGGTGCTAAGTGTATTTTCCCCTATTCTCCCCCATACATTGACTGTGGTGCTATGGCCAAAATTTGGCCATAGCACCACCTTGAATAACAAAGGTTACAAAAAACACAAGGATATGGGAACTTTTTCATAACTTAGCTGACATCCCCAGCTAGATTTGTTGAAAATATCAAGGTGACACGCCTCCTCTCCCATGAGCTATGCAAGATGGTGCTAAGTGTATTTTCCCCTATTCTCCCCCATACATTGACTGTATGTGGTGCTATGGCCAAAATTTGGCCATAGCACCACCTTGAATAACAAAGGTTACAAAGGACACAAGGATATGGGAACTGTTTCATAACTTAGTTCACATCCCTAGCTAGATTTGTAAGAAATATCATGGTGACACGCCCCCTCTCCCGCGAGCTATGCAAGATGGTGCTAAGTGCTTTTCCCCTATTCTCCCCCATACATTAAATGTGGTCCTATGGCCAAAATTTAGCCACATAGCTAGATTTGTTGAAAATATCAAGGTGACACGCCCCCTCTCCCACAAGCTATGCAAGATGGTACTAAGTGATTTTCTCCAATTCTTTCCCATATATTGACTGTGGTGCTATGGTCAAAATTTGGCCATAGCACCACCTTGGATAACAAAGGTTACAAAGCACACAAGGATATGGGAAGTGTTTTATAACTTAGTTCACATCCCCAGCTAGATTTATTAAAAATATCAAGATGACACGCCCCCTCTCCCATGAGCTATGCAAGATGGTGCTAAGTGTATTTTCCCCTATTCTCCCCCATACATTCCCAAAATTTGGCCATAGCACCACCTTGAATAACAAAGGTTACAAAGGACACAAGGATATGGGAACTGTTTCATAACTTAGTTCACATCCCCAGCTAGATTTTTAAGAAATATCATGGTGACACGCCCCCTCTCCCGCGAGCTATGCAAGATGGTGCTAAGTGTATTTTTTCCTATTCTCCCCAAATTTATTGCATACACTTTTGTATGTCAATTCCAACATAAGTGTAATATGTCTTGTTGTGATCACTCAGGTAATTTCGCATTCCTTTGCTGGTCACCAAGGGCAGCTCAGTGTCAATGCCAAACTTACCAACACAATTTCGGATGCATACACACCATCCTGATTGTGCTATAGGCCTCATGGTGACAAGCAAAAAAATGACCAATTTTGCTCCTTGTCATGATGGCCTCCTCTCCTGTGTGCACATAATGCATCATGGCTCAATTACAAATGCACTGACACACTTCTGGGCCTAGTATTGTCCTTCTGATAGCAAAATTGATCCATTTTGTTGCCGACCAAAATTCACCCCTGTGTGACACATAACAAAGCATATACTTTTGTATGTACATTCCAATATAAGTGTAAATACGCCTCATGGTGATCACTCAGGTAATTTCACATTCCTTTGCTAGTCACCAAGGGCTGCCTGGTGTCCATGCCAAACTCACCAGCACAATTTCGGATGCATACACACCGTCCTGAGTGTGCTATAGGCCTTGTGGTGACAAGCGAAATTTTATCACTTGTCACCGCAGCCTCTTCTGTGTGCACGTGATGGATCATAGCTCAAATATGAATGCACGGACACACTCCTGGAACATTTATGGTCCTTCTGATAACAAAATGGATACGTTTTGTTGTCGATTAAAAATTCTTCCAGGTGTTAATGTGGCACATATAATATTTAATATACTTTTGTATGTACCTTCCAATATAAGTGTAATACGCCTCATGGTGATCACTTGAGGAATTTCACATTCCATTGCTGGTCACCAAGGGCTGCCCAGTGTCCATCCCAAACTCACTAACACAATTTGGTATGAACACACACAGTCCTGAGTGTGCAATAGGCCTCGTGGTGACATGCAAAAATTGTCAATTTTTTCCTTGTCACCACGGCCTCTCCTGTGTGCAGGAGATGCATCATAGCACAAATATGGATGTACGGACACACTCCTGGAACTAGTACGGTCCTTCTGATAACAAAATTGATACGTTTTGTCATGGATCAAAAATCCTCCGCTATGTTTATATGGCACATATAATATTGCATATACTGTAGTTTTGTATGTACATTCCAATATAAGTGTAATACGGTTTGTGGTGATCACTTGAGGAATTTCATATTCCGTTGCTTGTGTACCTATTTTTGCGAACGAGAATAGAGGAACTGGGGTGGTCTATATTGACAGTATTTCATCACCTTTCACGTTTTTGTTTTGCGTTAAGATGCGTGCCCATCATTTTGTTTCCATGGCGCGGGTGACCTGACCCTACTGAGCTGTGCGCTCGCCGAAATTTCGAAGAACTTCAGATCATCATCATTTGATCCCAGAAGAAGTCAATTTTTGCTTGAAAGATGGAGTGGAGGGACGTGATTCGTACAATCCCAGACGAAGTTATCGAAAATGAAGTTGAAGCAGATAAATTGTTCGATTTTTTGTCTGAAGTGAGCACCCGTGTAGTGCCTGCATTGTGTTCAGTTCGCAGCCTTTTTCTTGGCGCGGATATCAGTTTGTATGCAAACACTGACCACCATTAGCATTGAAACGTTACAGTCCATCTTGCTTAGCAAGTACCTTGAAGGGCACACCAAATCTTTACTTCTTACCAGAGGTACTTACTATCAGTGCTGGTTTATTAGTGTAGATTAGCTGGAGACCAAGTTATGGGGTGCATGTGCTAAGCAAGAGTGTGTATACACGTTGTGATTTGTCCAGCTGCTGATTGTTGTGTCTACGTACTTTAAAGATATGTATGTAGTTGACAGTAATTTCTTTTTCGCACACACACACACACACACACACACACACACACACACACACACACACACACACACATACACACACAAACAAACAAACAAACAAACACACACACACACACACACACGCACACACAAACAAACAAACAAACACACACACACAAACAAACACACACACACACACACACACACACACAAGAACAAATTACCACATGATGTAGGTACTGGTGACATGAGAAGTATTTACGAGGCTGTTTTAGCAGTGATGAAAGTGAGAATTTCATAATTTTCATAGCTCTACATGCATATACATATAATTGTTCAACGGAGAGTGTACTGGACTAATAACTTTTATCATCACCATCATCACCATCACCATCATCATCATCATCGTCGATGTCATACATACCATCATCATCACTATCACCATCATCGTCATCTTCACTATCACGATCCTCATCATCACCATCACCTTACCATCATCATTACCATCATCATTACCATCATCATCATCATCATCACCATCACCATCATCATTACCATCATCATTACTATCATCATCACCATCACCATCATCATTACCATCATCATTACTATCATCATTACCATCATTACTATCACCACCATCATCATCACCATCATCATTATCATCAGCAACTTCACTATCACGATCATTATCATCATCACAATCATTCTCCTCATCATTCTCATCGTCATCACCATCATTACTATCATCACAATCATTCTCATCATCATTCTCATCATGATCATCATCATCAGTATGAACATCATACACACACACTACGTTGACTGTGTACTACTGGTCATTCTACATTCTCACATTCTGTTCAGTTCAAAGGAGCACAGGCCAGCGCTTATTTCGAGGAGCTTGTTCATCTTGCTCCTGGTACAACAACCCCTGAGTCTGAGGGAGGAGAAGGTAGACATGTTGCACAGCTCGAGCGAGAACTCAGGGAAAAAGATGACGTTATAAGAGATTTGAGGGTATGTACGTATGTATGTACAGTGGTAAACGCTTAATATGCCACCGCTTATTATGCCAAACCGCTTATTATGCCATTATTTTCCTGAACGAATTCATTAGTATGTAATTACTATACATATAATTCGCCAAACGCCATATCCACCATCCGCCATTGTTACACTGACACCAATTGATTGATTACCATGTGTTAGGTAACACTTTATATGCCACACCTCATTTGTGTCACTTCATCGGTTTGTCACTTATCACTTTATCACTGTCTATTGTACTACACAATCACAAGTGCAGGTTACTTTTCTGTAGTATTTTCACCATTGACTGTTTGCTAACGTTATAGTAGGAGCTGTGCTTGTCTTTACTATTATCACCATTATTATGTATATCCTCATTAATTTATAATTATTGATTCCATTCAATGACATTCATTGACAGTTTGGATAATATGCCAAAACGGATAATAGGCCAAAATTTTTCAAATCCAATTGTGGCATATTAAGTGTTTACCACTGTACTACACTGGAACCTCTCTATTAAGGACACTTTGGGACCTTAATTTTAGTCCTTAGTACAGAGGTTTCCTCAATTCAGAGGTCATTTTATACATTACAGAACTACACTGGGACACAGAATGGTGTCCTTATTACAGAGGTTCCATATTTCAGAGGTTTGTAAAAGAGAGGTTCCATTGTATATATGTTTAAGTATGATCGTTTGTGTCACGATCTTTTCCAGGCTACTGTTTTTGGACACACTATGGCCATTCTATTATGTACATATGTACTTATGTATGTATATGTGTATGCATTCACATATTATGTATGTACGTACATGTAATAGCTAAAGTACCTCTGGAGAAGCTGTAGCGGATATACAGACACCTTTGCCTAATTGAAACCAAGGGCGAAGCCCGAGGTGTCAATTAGGCAAAGGTGTCTGTATATCCGCTACAGCTTCTCCAGAGGTACTTTAGTTATTATGTGGTATGTTGTGTGGGCACACCTTTGATGGAGCGATGATTAGTAGACGTGTGAAAAGGAAATAATCAATCATCCACAATGCAACAACAATGCAACATCGAATGAAGTGTGCGTACATCAGGGAAGTGTGCACACATCACGAATATGTGCACTGCTTTTCCTTTGAAGTCGCCCACGCAACATACCACATACGTACTTATGTACACACATACATACGTACATACTTATGTACGTATACGAATGTGTATGTATTGGCATATTATGTACATATGTGCATATGTGTGTATGTATGGTAGACTGTACGTGGTCCTCCTCCAGGCTGCTAGCTCGGGACACACTATGTCTGAGGTTCGTGAGCTCAGAGCCGAGAACAGCGACCTGAGACGGGACATCGACCGCATGAAGAGGCAGTCGGAAGGTGCTCGGGATGAGATACAGAGTCTGAACGACGACCTCCAACGAATGAGGAACAACATTAGAGATCTTGAAAGAGAGGTATGTATGTATGTATGTACTGTACATACATACGAACCTCCATGCAGAACATGTGTATGTGCATGTACATATATACGTACTTATGTACACATATATTTACAAGTGATTAGTGGATCCACATATGTACGTACGTATCTACATGTATGTAAGTGGCCTCTATAGACAGGTGGTCTTTATACAGAGGTGCTTTACTGTAGCGGAGTTGACATTGTGGGTAGTTCAGTAGTGGTCACTTAGGACAGGTGGTCTTTATACAGAGGTGCTTTACTGTAGCGGAGTTGACATTGTGGGTAGTTCAGTAGTGGTCACTTAGGACAGGTGGTCTTTATACAGAGGTGCTTTACTGTAGCGGAGTTGACATTGTGGGTAGTCCAGTGATGGTTACTTAGGACAGGTGGTCTTTGTACAGAGGTGCTTTACTGTAGTGGAGTTGACATTGTGGGTAGTCCAGTGATGGTTACTTAGGACAGGTGGTCTTTGTACAGAGGTGCTTTACTGTAGTGGAGTTGACATTGTGGGTAGTCCAGTGATGGTCACTTAGGACAGGTGGTCTTTATACAGAGGTGCTTCACTGTAGTGAAGTTGACATTGTGGGTAGTCCAGTAGTGGCCACTTAGGACAAGTTAGTTTAGTCTATATAACTGTTCCAATCGTACTGTTTACTCTTGAAACTCCTCGCAGCGAGACAATCTCCTTCAGGATGTTGGCGACTACAAGAAGCAGATCCAGTGGCAGAGTCAGAACAGCCTCTCCTCAGGACAGGACGGCGGTGCTGGTTACTACAGAGACCTGCTCAGGAAGAAGGATCATAAGCTTGACGAGACTCTGGATGAAGTGGAGGTGAGTACGTGAGCAATTTCTTCAAAACTGTATGTGAATTGTTATCTGTATTGCTGGACACGGAAGACAGAGAGCTTTGTAGGTTTTTGTGTTGCAGAGTCTGACAAAGTACACACAGTCCTGATTTACAGCAAATTCTTGTTAATCCATTGCCACTTTATCCGCCAATCCTTTTCGTAATGATGTAATATACAAATAGTATCTAAATTTGTAAATCCACTGTGTTCTTCAAAGACAAATTATGTTGGATTAACAAGAAATCATTGTTTTCGTCAAAGACTAATTATGGCAGATTAACGAACATCTATGGTACCTAGTAATCTAGTATGAACATACATACGTGTATACAATTATATGTACATACGTACATATGTATTTCTGTAGAGGCTGGCAACAGCTAATGCTTCCATGGAAGGTGAATTGGGCAGCCTGACAACTAAGCTGGATGAAGTCGATAAAGCTCGTCTCGAACTTGTTAATCAGATGACTGCATTGAGGACTGCTTTGAAGGAATCCGATATGAAGTGCCAGGACTATAAGACCACTACTGATGTGATGAAGGAACAGGTTTGTGTGTGCGTGCGTGCGTGCGTGCGTGTGTGTGTGTGTGTGTGTGTGTGTGTGTGTGTGTGTGTGTGTGTGTGTATGCATGTGTGTGTGTGTGTGCGTGCGTGCGTGCGCGCGCGTGTGTGTGTGTGTGTGCATGTGTGTGTGTGTGCGTGTGCGTGTGTGTGTGTTTGCACACATGCATATTTTCTTATATATCATTCAATTCCACTCAGTGAATTCTCTTTGATCTGTCATGATTCGATTTAAAAATGTGATGAAATAACGAATTTGTCAGATTAACTGTATACTCAATAGTATGTACTTACAGCACATTGGCCCTGGGAAAATTGTGGCCGATTGGAAGGTTTGACTGATAAAGCTGTGGTAGTCGCAGATTAACAGGAATTCACTGTATGCATGTACATATGTATTGACATGCATACATACTGTATGTATGTATGTATATGTATGTTCCTATCCATGCATGCACGTATGTACAACTGTTCTCACAGTACTGCTCTGTGTTGTCATTGCCACCAGATTACCGAACTCACGGTCAATCTGAAGTCAGTCCGGGGCAAAGACGGAGAGGTGAGCTCCTCTAAAGGAGTCCAGAGCAATGAATGGAGGGAGGTCGTAGCCACAAAGGACCGGGAACTGCTGCAGATGAAGAATAAACTCTCTCGAATGGAAAATCAGCTGCGGTCGGTTGGGGTGGAAAAAGACAAGAAAACTGTGTCAAAACTAACAAAGGTAGAGATTGTATGTACATACGTACGTATGTACGTACTTACATACATCTCAATGGTGCTATTGTGTGTGTAGATTTGTGTGCATGTATGTATATACATACAGTACATACAGCACATACAGCACATTTGTACTACATACAGTATAATATAATCACCATAGAGTACGTAGTGTATGTACAGTACAGTTCATACACTAGTATTACATACTATTCATACATACTTAAGTGTGTATGTACGTATGTATGTATGTATCATATTGGATGTACGTACTGTACGTACGTATGCTAAGAGTTTGTTGGTATGCATATTAGTATGTACGTATGTAGAGTACAAATGTACAGCATGTACCATATGTACGTATGTACATACATACACGCATATGCATAAACAGTATGTAACACTACTGTATGTACGTATGTACTGCACTGTAAATACAGTATACAGCACTACTCTACGGTGACTATATACTAATGTACATATCCAGGGTTTCCCCCAAAGGGGGATACCAGGGCGCTCCCCCCCCCCCCCCTTTACTCTCCGTTCTGTGACAATTTTTTGTTAGAATATAGATTTATAATATTATTGTGTTAAGTGTTAAAGCAATATTGATAATTATACATCAAAACATTCATAGTGACCCCCTCCCCCCCTTTATTTTTTTCTGGGGGAAACACTGGTACGTACATATATTGGTCACTTTTTCTTCGTTTGTTTGTATTCGGAAGATTCTTGAAGAACGAGAGCAAGAACTCAAAGTTCTTCGTGAAGAGCTGGCCGATGCTGCAGGGCACATTGAAGAATTGATGGAGGAGGTGGAGTTGTGTCGAGATACCAACAACCTCAGCAATTCCAGAGGTAAGGATTCAAACGGGACTAGACAGTTAGTTGTCAAAGTGGCACAACTGGAGGAGATGTTGAAACATGAAAGAGAACAGAGAATCCAGGTTTGTGGTGTGTGTGTGTGTGGTGTGGTGTGTGTGTGTGTGTGTGTGTGTGTGTGTGTGTGTGTGTGTGTGTGTGTGTGTGTGTGTGTGTGTGTGTGTATGTTTGTGTGTGTGTGTGTGTGTGTGTGTGTGTGTGTGTGTGTGTGTGTGTGTGTGTGTGTGTTGTGTGTGTGTGTGTGTGTGTGTGTGTGTGTGTGTGTGTGTGTGTGTGTGTGTGTGTGTGTTCTGTGTTTACACATGTACGTAAGTGCATGCATATGTACAATAGAAGCATATGTACATACATACAGTACTTACATAATATGCATCAGTACTTACCTACTGTAGGTATGAAAATAGGATGTTTGTGTATGTAAGTGTATGTACGTACTGTAATACCTATTTCCATGTGTATGTACATACATACTGTACATATTGTTCGTATACATACATATGTACTGTGCTTTGTCCACATACAAATGCAGGGTTTCCCCCAAAGGGGGGTACCAGGGTGCTCCCCCCCCCCCCCCCCCCTTTATTCTCTGTTCTGTGAAAACAAAGTTTTGTTAGAATAAAGATTTATAATATTATTGTGTTAAGTGTTAAAGCAATATTGATAATTATGCATCAAAGCATTCATAGTGACCCCTCTCCCCCCCTTTATTTTTTTCTGGGGGAAGCACTGCAAATGCATAGGTGTACATATGTAGTATGTCTACACACTGTAGGTTGAGTCAGAGAAGGCCAGTGCCGATGAGGAGATTCTACACATGTCCAAGAGAGTGAGGGACTACGAAACAGGGGACTACGGTCTGAGTGAGGCGGTGGATGAGATCAAGAGGAGAAAAGGAGAGATTGCTCTCAGAGACGAGTGAGTGCACCATACATACGTATGTACGTACATCAATGCATGCTTTCATACATGTGGGCGTATATGCATGCGTACATGCAGACCATAGACGCTGATGTACTCTATGTGTACAAGATTTGGTAGATACAACATACTGTATGTGTGTACTTATGTACACATACGTACGTATGTACACATGTATAAGTTGAATATGTATGTATGTATGTACGTACGTACGTATCTACATATTAGTACATACGTATGTACGTACGTATGTACTACGTATATGTATGTATATTATGTACGTACATACTGTACACATACGATCAAACATTGGAAGCATATGTGGTATGAACCACTATTCACAAAATTGCCCAAATATGCCATGTCGTGTATACTTATACAGTAGTCATTTTTGAAGGTGCTTTACCCACCTATTGGCTCCCCTCGACCTCCAGACAGATCAGGAAGCTGACAGAGGAGGTGAACAGACTAAACAGCGATGTTGACACCGCCTGTGAAGAGAATGAAGTGTTGAGGGAAAGGCTTGGTCTATCGAGTCAGGACAAGGTTAATGTTGGGAACATTAGACACAGGAAGACCATGGAGATAGAACAGTTGAAAGCTGTCAACAGAGAGCTGGAGAAACAGGTGTGTGTGTGTGTGTGTGTGTGTGTGTGTGTGTGTGTGTGTGTGTGTGTGTGTGTGTGTGTGTGTGTGCGTGCATGTGTGTGTGTGCGTGCGCATGCGCGCGCGTGTGTGTGTGTGTATGTGCATGTGTGCACGTGTATGTGTTTGTGTGGGTGTGGGTGTGCATGCACGTGTGTGTGTGTGTGCGTGTCTGTGTGTGCTTACATGTGTGGAGGGCATGTGTGTGTGTGTGTGCCTGCATGTGTTAAGTGTGTAATAATATCTTCAGTAGAGGTCCTTTCAAACCTGAAAGGGATAGACACCCAAGTAATTCTGGAGTAAAAGCTTTTTCAACTCGAATTATTTACATTCTTGCTATGCACACACATACGTACATATGTACCTAGATTGTATGTACATCCTGTATACACATAGTGTGTAAGTATGAGGCTATATATTAGATGGATACAGTATACGTATGCAGTACTCGCCTACGCACGAAATATCATGCATGTATGCTCTTATGTACATACGTTTGTAGGTGGACAGACTTGAGGAGGATCGGGTTGATTTACGCCAACAGTTACTTCTTGAAGCGCGGAAGAGAGCAGAAAGGTGTGTTAATGACCTAATTCTGCTCAATGTGGCTAACATACGTATCTACATACCTTCATATGTGTGTACAGTATGTAACGGTAATGACATGTGTAGTTAGTGTGTGTGTGTGTGTGTGTGTGTGGTGTGGGTGTGGGTGTGGGTGCGTGTGTTTGTGTGTGTCTGTGTGAGTGATTGTGTGTGTTTGTGTGTGTGTCTGTGTGCGTGTGTGTGTGTGTGTGTGTGCACACGATTGCACGCTCACAGTACGTACGTATGTATACATGCTTCAATGACTATGCACCACATGTAGGAATGTGGAACTAGGACTCACTACAGACAGTCTGATATCAGTGGAGGAATACGCTGAGAAGTTGAGAGCTAGCACTCGCCAAGTGTCTCCACATCACAAGTGAGACGAATCCACTGTGTGACCCCCTAATATACATACGTAGTTATGTACGTGTGCATGTGAATTACTACACATTAGTAGGTACTATAGTGTGTGTATGTACATACGTATAGTATACCATATTATTAATGTACGAACATCATATTGTCTGTATGGTGTATGTGTGCGTGTGTTCTAGAGTGCGTACAGTGAGCCTGCACACACACACACACACACACACACACACACACACACACACACACACACACACACACACGCACGCACACACACACACACACACACACACACACACACTTACATATCTAGTCCTAACTTTAGGAATTCCCAGGTATCCTCCACTGCTCATACACCACCAAAGGAAGATGATGTAAAGAAGGAGTTAGAATCAGTAAGAAAAGCTCTTGAGAAATACAAGAAGGAGTATAAGAGTTTACGTACTGAACTTAAGGTGTGTGTGTGTGTGTGTGTGTGTGTGTGTGTGTGTGTGTGTGTGTGTGTGTGTGCGTGTGGTTGTGTGTGTGTGTGTGGTTGTGCCTGTGTGTATGTGGTTGTGCCTGTGTGTATGTGGTTGTGTGTGTGTGTATGTGGTTGTGTGTGTGTGTATGTGGTTGTGTGTGTGTGTGCGTGTGTGTGTGTGTTGTGTGTGACCTTGGTTACATTTAGAATTACATATTATTGTATTATAATTGATGACTCTTCACCACAGAAGTGTAAAAATCTCAGTGAGGAAAGACTGAATGCAATCCATGAGCTTACATCTGAGGTATCTACACGTATATACATATGTATGTACGTACATATCTCTGTGTGTGTACAGTCAGTATAGCCTGATCCCATACGTAGGTGGTCTCAATTACTGTGAAGTTCTACGTAATTCAGAATTTTTCACGCATACGCATAACGTGTATGCACAGTATGTAATAGTTACTGTGTACATACAACCTACAGTGAATTCTCGTTAATCCACCAACGTTTTATCCGCCACAATTTCCCAGTACCAATAAAATATGCAGGTACCAATAAATATCCAATTAATCTGCCAGACTCGGTGATCCACCATATTCTTCAAAAACAAATTGTGGCGGATTAACGAGCATTCGCTGTACGTGGATCAAGCCTTTGTAATCCGAATCCTTCATAACTTGACCACATTCTGAGATGCAACCACTGTCAAATACTGTACTATAGAAATGTACCTCACAATCCGACAACATCTGTAATCTTACTTTTGTGTGGATTGTAAGATAATCAAGCTTCCATTGTTATATGCTGTTTATGTACATATGTATGTATACATACGTACATAGGTATGTGTACCTTCTAATATTAAATTTTATACAGTGCAACTTGCTTAGGAAGTACCTGACTTAGCACATACTCCTGGCTAGCACACACTCCTGGTTAGTACACACTCCTGGCTAGCACACACTCCCGGTTAGTACACACTCCTTGTTAGTACACACTCCTGGCTAGTACACACTCCTGGCTAGCACACACTCCCGGTTAGTACACACTCCCGGTTAGCACACACTCCTGGTTAGCACACACTCCTGGTTTGTACACATTCCCGGTTAGCACACACTCCTGGTTACCACACACTCCTGGTTAGCACACACTCCTGGTTTGTACACACTCCTGGTTTGTACACACTCCTGGTTACCACACACTCCTGGTTAGCACACACTCCCAGTTAGCACACACTCCTGGTTAGTACACACTCCTGGTTAGCACACACTCCTGGTTAGCACACACTCCCAGTTAGCACACACTCCTGGTTAGTACACACTCCTGGTTACCACACACTCCTGGTTAGCACACACTCCCAGTTAGCACACACTCCTGGTTAGTACACACTCCTGGTTAGCACACACTCCTGGTTAGCACACACTCCCAGTTAGCACACACTCCTGGTTTGTACACACTCCTGGTTAGCACACACTCCTGGTTAGTACACACTCCTGGTTTGTACACACTCCTGGTTACCACACACTCCTGGTTAGCACACACTCCCAGTTAGCACACACTCCTGGTTAGTACACACTCCTGGTTAGCACACACTCCTGGTTAGCACACACTCCCAGTTAGCACACACTCCTGGTTAGTACACACTCCTGGTTAGCACACACTCCTGGTTTGTACACATTCCCGGTTAGCACACACTCCTGGTTACCACACACTCCTGGTTAGCACACACTCCTGGTTTGTACACACTCCTGGTTTGTACACACTCCTGGTTACCACACACTCCTGGTTAGCACACACTCCCAGTTAGCACACACTCCTGGTTAGTACACACTCCTGGTTAGCACACACTCCTGGTTAGCACACACTCCCAGTTAGCACACACTCCTGGTTAGTACACACTCCTGGTTACCACACACTCCCAGTTAGCACACACTCCCAGTTAGCACACACTCCTGGTTAGTACACACTCCTGGTTAGCACACACTCCTGGCTAGCACACACTCCCGGTTAGTACACACTCCCAGTTAGCACACACTCCTGGTTAGCACACACTCCTGGTTAGTACACACTCCTGGTTAGCACACACTCCTGGTTAGTACACACTCCTGGTTACCACACACTCCTGGCTAGCACACACTCCCGGTTAGTACACACTCCCAGTTAGCACACACTCCCAGTTAGCACACACTCCTGGTTAGTACACACTCCTGGTTAGCACACACTCCTGGTTAGCACACACTCCCAGTTAGCACACACTCCTGGTTAGTACACACTCCTGGTTACCACACACTCCTGGTTAGTACACACTCCTGGTTAGCACACACTCCCAGTTAGCACACACTCCTGGTTAGCACACACTCCTGGCTAGCACACACTCCTGGTTAGCACACACTCCCAGTTAGCACACACTCCTGGTTAGTACACACTCCTGGTTAGCACACACTCCTGGTTAGTACACACTCCTGGTTAGCACACACTCCTGGTTAGTACACCTCACTCAGTCCCTAGCTCATGTACACTATGTCGACCAGTACTGATAGTACCTCTGATAAGTAGTACAGAATTGGTGTACCCTTCAAAGTACTTGCCAAGCAAGGTGGACTGTACTTACATCATGTATGCAGATATAATATGTCGTACATACTTACATACATATGTATGTATGTTCAATATGAAATTCTTCAAGTACGTACATACATACGTACTCATATATGTACGTAAGTATATATATACGTATATTGATATGCTGAATGTACTTTTCTGTCCACACAAATATTGAAATTCAATATACTTAAAGCAATAAAATGATAATGCCCAATAATTGACGGTTTAAAAAGGTTCACATTCACACAATGTTGTCAGTAAACACACGATACGATTATGATGAGAATGATTATTGAGGAATTAAAAATGGTATAATTTAATTTCCTGTGAGCACTGTGTGTGTGCTGTGTGTGTGTGTGTGTGTGTGTGTGTGTGTGTGTGTGTGTGTGTGTGTGTGTGTGTGTATGTGGCAACATTGAGGAAATTGAGAAAACATATATAGACATACATACAAGTTGTTGGTGGATAGCTGAGAATATTAATGACACAATTGTTCTCTTGGTGACTTTTACATACGTACATACATGTGTGCATCTGTGATGTGATGTAAACTGTGCGTTTGTGATGTTTTGCGACGATAGCAAAGTTAGTTCGACTCGTCCAAGACGTACACTCTCAGAGCTGCCTTCGCCGTTGCGCTGACGCCCATGGCTACAAATAGGTGTCCCATTCCATCCCATGCCATGTCCAGGGGGACGTATCCCCGGTGTTTTAGCAATTTTGTCGTATTCATCCCCTCGTTGGAGAGCGTGGAGACGGAGATATACTTCTTCTGTCCGTGCGTCATCCAGATTTCTGGACCTCGCAGCTTCATGCACACCGGGTAGTCCTCCACCATCATGCAGTAGCCGATTTTGCCGGGTGCGATCCGCCCACTGTTGTCAATCGGGAAAATGTGGATGTTGGACTTGCTGTCGGTGATGTAAATGTACTTGTTCTCACGAATATCCACGCTCATTGCATTCCCTGGTACGCTGATTTCGTGGGAATAGGTTCCATCCGACTGTAACACCACCACCTTTTCCGACTCGGCCACGAAAATTTTGTCCCTCCACAGGGTCAGACTGTTGAGTTGCTTAAATTGATATATGCACGGTTTGACTGTTGCCATGAGAACACCGTCACGTCCAAATATGTACATTTTGGCAGGAAGCTGGCCGTCCAGAACGACAATGTTCCCGTCCTGGTCAAAGGTGACAGCTGCTTGATTTCCGAAACGATATTTTCCCAGACCGCAGGGCTGTCTCAGGGAGAGTTGTCCCTCCTTGTTGAGAAAATGGATGTAGAGGGTGTGGTCTTTGATCCCGGCCAGGGTGATGTGAGCCTCGCTTTCCTCGTACACTGCTATGGAGCGATACTGACCTTCGACCGCGCACACTTCTCTCAAGTTGTAACTCATGTTGGCTGTATTGGCTGTAGTAACAGAGAATATGACATACACATAATATGTGAAATATGGGTTATAAATCGTGTATGTTTAGCTACTATCCATTACACACATGCACACACATACACACACGCACACAAACATACACCCAACATATACACACCAACACACATTTGGTTGCTATCAAGTTGCATTCAGCTCCTATTGACTACACATACACTCGGCTACCATTAACCACACACACATTCAGCTACTATCACCCACATACACATTCAACTACTATCACCCACACATTCAGCTACTATCGCCCACACACACACATTCAGCTACTATCACCCACACACACATTCAGCTACTATCACTCACCCACACATTCAGCTTCTATTACTCCAGTTTTAGACAAATCAAATCTTATCTATTTTAAACCTTATTCAGTCTGCAGGCACACACACACACACACACACACACACACACACACACACACACACACACACACACACACACACACACACACACACACACACAAAGATATTATTGTTAAACTCACTTAGTGCTCCTCAAATGCTCTACAAACAATAAACTACACTTGACAGTTTCGTACTTAAATGAGGCAGAATTCTCCTACTTCAACTGTTATGCTGTACTGATCTGAAATTTATCTTTTGAGTGTGTATTTTTGCTCTTGTTGTCAATTCCACAGTTACTTTGTAGTGTAAGGTTCAATGGGAACTTAATAAACATCTTAACAAGGTGCTAATTAAAAAGACACATACCTCTAGGGTATTTTTAATAAAGTGCTAATTAAAAAGACACACACCTCTAGTGCATTTTTAATTAAGTACTAATTGAAAAGACACACACCTCTAGTGTAGTACTAACACCGTGTCAACTAAAAGGACACACACACACACACACCTATGCTGTATCTCTAATGAGAAGAACATTCACCTCCAATGTAGTTCTAACAACATGATATCTACAAAGAAACACACTCATATTGTGTTTGTAACTAAAAGTCACACCTTCAGTGTATTTCCAACGATTTGATAACTGGAAAAAAATCACACTTCCTGTGTATTTATCACAACTTATCTATGAAGAGACACCCTCTAGTGTAATTTTAACTGAAACAACACCCCTAGTGTATTTCTGATTGAAACAACACCCCCTAGTGTAATTCTAATGGAAACAACACCCCCTAGTGTATTTCTAACGGAAACAACACCCCCTAGTGTATTTCTAATGGAAACAACACCCCCTAGTGTATTTCTAACGGAAACAACACCCCCTAGTGTAATTCTAATGGAAACAACACCCCCTAGTGTATTTCTGACTGAAACAACACCCCTAGTGTATTTGCAACTAAAAATACACCCCCTAGTGTACTTCTAACTGAAATGACACCCCCAGTGTAAGTATCTCTAACTAAAAGATCATATCTACACTATTCAAGCTGGATTTCTTCAGCAACCACTCAGTCTCCAAGCATGCAAAGTCTGTATGTGATTGTATGTGACGTCTTTCAAGTGAGATAAGGTGGGGTTTCTCTAGATTCCTGTGTGTGCGTGTGCTGAATGGATCATGTCCAGGCTGTGTCTGTCCAATGACTATTGAAGCCCTGGAAAACAGGTACATTCTTGTTGTTGCCAACCAACCAGAGTGCATGCATGTGTGGATGCACATGCACTTACACTATCTATTGTACATCGATTACATATACTTTCATGCATAAGCACATACATACATTGAGATACCTTGTGAGTGTGTATCTGTCTGTATATCGTAGTGTGTTTATGAGCAATACAAGCTGTGTGTGTGTGTGTGTGTGTGTGTGTGTGTGTGTGTGTGTGTGTGTGTGTGTGCGTGTGTGTGCGTGTGTGTGTGTACGTGTGTGTGTGTGCGGTTGTGTGTGCGTGTGCACATGCACGTATATGTACCTATACTAGATAAATACATATTTTAACTTGATGTACTGAAAATATCACCAGATCCAATATCGTATTGGATATCACTCATGTCACTTAATACCTGGTACAGTGTCATCCTACCGCCCTCACTTGGTGCCTGGTACCATGTCATCAATCGCCCTCGCTTGGTACAGTCAGACCTCCTCACTACATCACCCTTGGTAGTGATCACATACACTAGTATACAGTGGGACCTCACTACATCACCCTTGGTAGTGATCACATACACTAGTATACAGTGGGACCTCTTCACTACATCACCCTTGGTAGTGATCACATACACTAGTATACAGTGGGACCTCTTCACTACATCACCCTTGGTAGTGATCACATACACTAGTATACAGTGGGACCTCTTCACTACATCACCCTTGGTAGTGCTCCCATACACTAGTATACAGTGGGACCTCTTCACGACACCAACCTGGCAGTAATGGGCTGAAGGAATTGTCTGTCATGAGGTGACCTCACATATGGAAATATGTGCCCACATTTCAGAGGTAGGTTTGGTGAACACTGAAGCCAGCCAAATCGCTGTTGCTATGGGATTGAACACCAGGTCTAGTACAAACACACAGCAGACACTGCAGCAGAGGAGAATTCCTGGTAACCATGTGGTACACCTGCTGGTGATTGATACCAACTTTGTACTGTACAGTATGCATCAAATGTTACATGTACTGTATGCTTTGAATGTTAGATGTACTGTATGTATTGAATGTAGGATATACTGTGTGTATTATATGTTACAGTATGTGTACTGTATGTATTGAATGTTAGATATATGAACATACTGTATGGCATACACATATACAGTGAAACCTCGCTGATCCGACACCTCAATAATCCGACATTCTCTCTAATCCGACCATTATATGAGGTACAGCCACGATACATAAGTATGGTAAGAGGCACTCCATAATCCAACAACCTCCTAATCCAACACTATTCTCAGGTCCCACTGAGTGTCAGATTAGAGAGGTTACACTGTACTGTAAATAATGTTGTATGTACTGAACCTACATAAGTATGTATCCTTTGCACTTTGCACTTTGCACTATATGGTACATTAGGTGTACTCACTGAGCCCTGTCAAATGCAGACAATGTACATGAACCTGTACTGTGTATGCAGTACCACTCTGTACGTGGGATTTTTTGCAGCTCATACATAAATCTTTACAGTGCATGAATATGTACTATGTACATACGTACCTGTACATACAATGCACACAGTGAATTTGTGTCTCATGCAGGAATCTGTACTATGTACATGTGTACCTGTACGTACAATGCACACAGTAAATCTGTGTCTTATGTTGACATTCTTTGACTCACAACAATGTGACGTGTTGTGACGTTTGTACGTTAATTTTAATGATATTTGACATGCTGAGGTGTAAATAGTGTCAACAATGCTTGGATTCCTCTTAACACTGTCTCGTAATGTTGTTACGGTGCATCGCAGCACGCAACTAGGTAATCTGATTGTCTGTGGAGGGAGTGATATCGAGAAATAGCTGGTGTAAATCCAATCACTGGAAGCCAGCTAGGATAGCTTAGGAGCATAAGTATTGTTACTTATGTTCCTAACTGCTTTTTACTGGTACTGTACAGTATGTAATACTTCAGGATAGGTAAATGCACTTGATATGTACATACTGCGTGTACTGTATACTTACATACACATGTACACACACATGCATGCACATATGCACATGCATGCATGCACACACACACACACATACACACACACACACACACACACACACACACACACACACACACACACACACACACACACACACACACACACACACACACACATTGTGACGCACAACATGTACACACACAAAATATGGAATAACGATGGATAATCCTATCCAATATCTCTGTGAATAGTGATGCTGGTTCACCTCAAGTACCTAAACACTATCAATTCATTACTTCAAAGTTTCCGGACAATAAGAAAGCACTTTGTAGTGGAAAGGATTGTGAAACTTCTCATGGGAATGTACGTACATACACGTGTATCCCAAGAGTGAAGGATTGATCGTATGTGGAAGAGTGTATGTACATGTACAGTATTGTGAATTCTCGTTATCTCGGTACTGCTTCATCTGCCGCAATTTCCCAGTGCCAATATAGTGTAAATCAGCATTGTGTTGTGTATCCTGTTAACCTGCCAAACAAACCCAAATCTGCATTATGGCAGTATGCCACTATTGTGAAGCACCTCTGTATAAAGACCAACTGTCCTAAGTGACCACTACTGGACTACCCACAATGTCAACTCCACTATTGTGAAGCACCTCTGTATAAAGACCAACTGTCCTAAGTGACCACTACTGGACTACCCACAATGTCAACTCCACTACAGTGAAGCACCTCTGTATAAAGACCACCTGTGTGTCTCTAGAGGCCAACTATTCCGGGTTTCTTGGGTGGTCTTTATATACAGGTTTCACTGTAACGATTGCTACGATATTCATTGGTTTGGTACACATGTAGGTGGGTGTGTTCGATCACCCCACTTCTTTGTGAGGATGTTTTGTTTATGGGGGATGTGGTTCAGTGGTCCCATTGCCCCACGATTCAATTAACTGCAATTCAATTAGCCAGGGAGGTCATACCAGTGCCTAGAGTCATACAGCTTCCCTACAGGTTGATAATTATGTACTTTGAGTTGCTTGCAGTATGCAGCTTCAGTGGTACGATGTCACCCCACTTGAAGACCACCGCATCAATCAGACCACCTCAGAAATAGGACCACCTTAATAATAGGGCCACCTCAGAAATAGGACCACCTCAATAGTAGGACCACCTCAGTAATAGGACCACCTCAGTATTGAGACCACCTTTATAATACGACCACCTCAGTAATATGACCACTTCAGTAATATGACCACCTCAGTATAGGACCACCTTAAGACCACCTAAATAATAGGACCACGTCGGTAATAGGACTGCTTAATTAATGAGACTATGCCTCAGTAATATGACTACCACCTTCCAGTCCCAGGAGTTTCTGTACTGTACTACTCTGTATGCATCCAACATCAGAATTAGGACCACCTCACAATTGGGACCACTTCAACTGGTCCCATAGGTGGTCACAATTGTGAGGCTCTACTGTACTTCAACTGGTCCCATAGATGGTCTCAATTGTGAGGTTCTACTGTACTTCAACTGGTCCCATAGATGGTCTCAATTGTGATGTTCTACTGTACTTTAACTGGTCCCGTAGGTGGTCTCAATCGCGAGGCTCTACTGTACATTAATCTTGACCTGTTTGAAAATTGTTGCAACTACAAATAATATTATCATGGTAATTGGACGTTGTCAAAGTATATGTTGAAAATTAGGTCCATATCCTATTTCGTTTTGTGTGTGTACAGCCCACTTTGTTTGGTCTCCAGTATCAACAGTAGACGAATATGCGTCTCTGTTCTAATTGGATGCTTCAGTGATCACTAGTACCTGCAGTACTGTACAGTACATGCAGTGGCTTCCTCCCTGTGTGTGCATGTATTAGGGGATATACAGTTGTATCCGCATGTATTAAGGGATATACAGTTGTATCCTCACTTGGTCACTAATACTCTCCCCAGGATGACACACCTGCACGTATGTCCCCTAATACACACCCAGGGAGGATACAACTGTATGTCCCCTAATACACACCCAGAGAGGCTGCTTCTAGCATGTATAAAATGTTTGTTACTATTTCCACACTCAAGGAGATTCCAAATAAAGCACCTCTGTATAAAGACCACCTGTCTACAGTGATCACCTATTCCTGCTCCCTTGGGTGGGCTTTATACACAGGTTCACTACATCTTAGTTTAATTACTTATCCCCGTGTACCATACCATAACATTGGTCAGTGACTGCTGTATACTGTACATCTACGTCTTCAACAAGCTTACATAAGTTTTGTAGTTTTGTAACTGACAATGCACTGTGTGGTTGAAGCGTTTCAGCAAATTTCCTCATTACCACTACGTGTTATCCTTGAAAAATTCCCCCATTTCATTTGTTCAATGAAGCTATTGTATGCTTGAACGTCTCTGATGTTAGTTCTCACGTATGCAGCAGAGTAAGGGTTCCCAGGCATTTGAGTTATTGAGTTGTAAAACCTTCAAGTGTGTGAGAGCATTTGATAACATCCTCCAAGGATTGAGACATCCAAGAAAGTGCACGTTTCAGCTCACCACTGATTGTGTATGCAGCACTGTGATGTACAGTGACTCTCGTATAAGTGACCTATACAGTGGATCCTGTTATAAAGATCACCTTTACACAAAGGCCACCTATCCTGAGTGACCACTACTGGACTACCCACAATGTCAACTCCACTACAGTGAAGCACCTCTATATAAAGACCACCTGTCCTAAGTGACCACTACTGGACTACCCACCATGTCAACTCCACTACAGTAAAGCACCTCTGTATAAAAACCACCTGTCCTAAGTGACCACTACTGGACTACCCACAGTGTCAACTCCACTACAGTAAAGCACCTCTGTATAAAGACCACCTGTTTTTCCGGCCACCTGTTCCAGGTCCCTTGGGTGGTCTTTATATACAGGTTTCACTGTATGTATACATAGGTACGTGTACGTATGTACGTAAATGTCCCACTTGTCTTGTTATGTACGCATTTGCTTGTGTACCTCTGCATTTGTGGTTATGTATGTGTGGGTTTTGAGCAGGGGGTAGGAGGTACAGATACATACACTCATACATTCCCCTGTGTACACGGGTGGACTGTCTGTGTAAACCGTGTTGCGATCTACAATAATCCATGTTGCGGTCTCTCCTGCCCCTTCTCCTTAAGTGATTGCTACACCAGTACTGTTTGCATTGAAGATTGAGTATTGCACATATAGTACATCACAGGTGGAGTGTACTGTCTGCTGTATACTGTGTGTTGTGTGCTGTATACTGTGTGTTGTGTGCTGTATACTGTGGGCTGTGTCCTGTATACTGTGGGCTGTATGCTGTATACTGTGGGCTGTGTGCTGTATACTGTGGGGTGTGTCCTGTATACTGTGGGCTGTGTCCTGTATACTGTGGGCTGTGTGCTGTATACTGTGTGTTGTGTGCTGTATACTGTGGGGTGTGTGCTGTATACTGTGGGGTGTGTCCTGTATACTGTGGGCTGTATGCTGTATACTGTGGGCTGTGTGCTGTATACTGTGGGGTGTGTCCTGTATACTGTGGGCTGTGTCCTGTATACTGTGGGCTGTGTGCTGTATACTGTGTGTTGTGTGCTGTATACTGTGTGCTGTGTCCTGTATACTGTGGGCTGTGTCCTGTATACTGTGTGTTGTGTGCTGTATACTGTGGGCTGTGTGCTGTATACTGTGGGGTGTGTCCTGTATACTGTGGGCTGTGTGCTGTATACTGTGTGTTGTGTGCTGTATACTGTGTGTTGTGTCCTGTATACTGTGGGCTGTGTGCTGTATACTGTGGGCTGTGTGCTGTATACTGTGTGTTGTGTGCTGTATACTGTGTGTTGTGTGCTGTATACTGTGGGCTGTGTGCTGTATACTGTGGGCTGTGTGCTGTATATTGTGGGGTGTGTCCTGTATACTGTGGGGTGTGTCCTGTATACTGTGGGCTGTGTGCTGTATACTGTGGGCTGTGTGCTGTATACTGTGGGGTGTGTGCTGTATATTGTGGGCTGTGTCCTGTATACTGTGGGCTGTGTGCTGTATACGGTGTACTGTAAATGGTATACTGTGAACTGTATATTGTATACTGTATACTGTGTATGGTACTATGCTTTCTGGGAGGTGTATTTGTTGTGACAAGGTGAATGAAATGTTTACAAAACAAATCACCCACCTAGTCAATACACCCATAAAAGGCCATAGGGCATTGTTGTGGGTAAGTAGCGAAATGTTTCCGATCTGTACATAATACTGTGGGTCCTGTGCTACCAAAAATGTTTGTTTTGACCCTTCCGAATATGTAGGTGTGTTCAGTGTGTCCGGAACCTGGTGATTGTATGCTCACACTCCCTAACATGATCTCAAGCATTAGAACCTTGATTCCAGGAACACCCTCACTTGACTGAACTGAAATGTATGTAGTTGAGGAAAGCTGAGAAGCTTGTTCCTGTGACCTAATGGAAGTGCATAAGGGTGTTGCTGGGTACATATGTAGTTAAAGTCCAGGTAACTTGTAGATCCTCAAATATGTACAGAGGAGTCTGTTATTGAGACCACCTCCACACAAAGGCCACTTGTCCTAAGTGACAACTACTGAACTACCCACAATGTCAACTCCACTACAGTAAAGCACCTCTGTATAAAGACTGCCTGTTTTTAGAGTCCACCTATTCCAGGCCCCTTGGGTGGTCTTTATATACAGGTTCCATGAAGTTGCTGTGGTTAGTTGACGTGACAATGTGGAGCGAGCTACTACAGAACCCACACACAACTCAGACTGGTAAGGGCATTGAACTCTTACTATTGCACCAGCCCCATTCAACCCATCCTTAGCCCAGCCTGTAGTGCAGTGGTGAACTCTTTCACAGGTCAACCCGTGCAATTACTGGGAGTTGGTGTGGAAGCCATAGATGTGTAAGCGTACAAGGGAGGTCTCCTGACCGGCTTTACGGTGTACGAATTGTTTAGTGTTGTGGAGGTTGCACTTGTCATGTGAACTGCATATGTAGCTGTTGCATGAGTGAGTAGAGCCCACCTTGTGACGTGTTGTGGAGGTCGCACTTGTCATGTGAACTGCATATGTAGCTGTTGCATGAGTGAGCAGAGCCCACCTTGTGACGTGTTGATGAGATAGAGGACACCCTTGTAACATATGTAGACCCTTGTGGCAATTGTAGACTAGCCAATGAACGGTATGGACACAGTCCTTGTGATGTATGTACATATATGTACAATACCTATCTGTTGTATGGGAGCCGAGACTACCCTCGTGATGTATTGATGGTGTAGTGGTCATCCTTATGACATGTGTAGACCCTTGTTACAATCGTATACTAGCCGGTGTAGGGTATGGACACAATCCTTGTGATATATGCACTATAATACACTATCTACGTAGCTGTTGTATGGTGAACAGAGTCTACCCTCGTGATGCATTGATGGTGTAGTTGTCACCCTTGTGACATGCATAGACTAGCTCTGGTACAGAGGCAATCCTTGTGATGTACATACTGTATAAACTGCACATGTACCTAGCTGTTGTATGGTGAACAGAGACTACCCTCCTGATGCATTGATAGTGTAGTGGTCACCCTTGTGACATGCATAGACTAGCTGTTTTATGGTACAGAGGCAATCCTTGTGATGTACATATAAACTGCACACGTACCTAGCTGTTGTATGGTTGGGTGGAGCCCACCTTTTGGTATATACGTATGTACATATACTAGCATTTGTATGGGGGAACTCTGGAAGGTATGGAAGTGACCTTTGTGATGCTCACATGTACCTATATGTTGTATGGTTTGGCAGGGGTCACCAGTGTGGTGCTCTTGTATGGTTTGGCAGGGGTCACCTGTGTGATGTACACACACCAGCAGTTGTATGGTCGAAATGAGACGTGTAGGGCTCCCTTATGATCATAACTTGTGATTCAATTCTGGCTGTACTTGATCTTCGACTACCTTACAATGGAAGGCTAGGGGGAGGGGTCAACCCCTTGTTAGTCTTGTCTCCAACCTCACCCGCCATGTGAGCGCTAAATACGTATGTACACGTACGTATGTTTGATCTTGAGGTCAACCCCTTGTTAGTCTTGTCTCCAACCTCACCCGCCATGTTGGCGCTAAATATGTATGTATGTTTGATCTTGAAATGTACAATCAGCCTGTTTCACAGCAAGCGTGCTGTAGAGGTTTTATGAACCACTTTTTTCCCGTAATCTACGTACCTGCCTACAACGACACAAGACATGTTACTGTAAACGCTTGTTGAGGTAAACTACTGCACATATATGGGAGCCACGAATTTAGTTCTTCTTATCAGGATTTGCTTACTATTACATGTACAGAACAATACCCCACCAAACCAAATGGGGCTCAAAAGTCGTTTTTTATTGAGTAGCAATTTGTCTTGAGGTGTGTTTGTCCTAACATGATCTTGATGTATTTGTTGTTGAAAGAGTGTTTGATTGTCAGGGCTACACTGTATACAGACAGTCTGTTATCATTGAGATGGCCTGGTTGCCATTTATTAGAGTCATGCACTTAAATGATGGTATTACTGAAGTGTAAAATAGGATATCATCACTTTCATCAGGAATTAGTGGAACAATCCAAGTGTGTTTGTGTACATGTGTGTGTGTGTGTGTGTGTGTGTGTGTGTGTGTTTGTGTACATGTGTGTGTCGTGTGTGTGTGTGTGTGTGTGTGTGTGTGTGTGTGTGTGTGTGTGTGTGTGTGTGTTGTATGTGCGTGTGTTGTGTGTGTTTGTGTGTGTATGTGTTTTCAGTCTGTGTGATGTGTATTGTGTGTTTGTATATGTGTATGTGTGTGTATTCGTGTGTGTGTGGTGCCTGGTTGAATACACACATTGCATGAATTGAGCCTGAATGGTATGAAAAAGTTTGTATTGTATGCAAGCGTATTTGAAATTGCATCATCCCTTACATACACACATACCCGCATACGTACTGTATATAGATATACATGTACAGAGACACACACTTGTGTTTGCTCACTCTCACACATGTCAGCGGACATGCACACACACACAAGCGTGCGCATGCACACACATGCACACACACACACACACACACACACACACACACACACACACACACACACACACACACACATGCACACACTCACAACACACACACACACACACACACACACACACACACACACACACACACACACACACACACACACACACACATGCGCGTGCACACACACATACGCACATGTATGCGTTGATATAATGCCATGTATGAAGGTGTTAAAATTACATTGTCATTCCATCTCACTGTGAACACAATCCTCTAGTGTGTGCTATGAATATGTTTTTTTCAATAGCATGAAGTCACTATTACCTAACATCCAAGTTACGTATGTTCTTCAAGCATAGTCTCTATTCACCCTATATCCTGATCAATGCAATGGATTTTCTGTGCACAGTATTTTATACTGAAAGTTCGTGATATGCTGACATGCATGTGCATGTGTTTGTGTGTGTGTGTGTGTGTGTGTGTGTGTGTGTGTGTGTGTGTGTGTGTGTGTATGTGTACATGTGTGTACATGTGTGATGTGCTTACACACCACACAAACACACTTAGTTAGTTATACTAATCAGTGAAAAAGTGAAAATATCTTATTATCATGTGAATGTGTGTGCATGCGTTAGTGTGTGGGTGTGGGTGTACATGTGTGGGTGTGGGTGTGCGTGGGTGTGATGTACTTGTTTGTGTGATGTGTATACACAGCACACAAACACACTTGGATAGTTTTACTAATCAGTGAAGAAAGTGAAAATACCTTATTTCACGCTTCAGTGATGCCATTTCTCCATCTTTCTATTTGTGTATGCATGGATTTTGTATTTATATGTTCAATAGTGTAATATGAAGGTGTACTAATGAAAAATTCAAGTGAGTCTCTTGGTCTCTCCTGTGACCGCATTTAACCTTGGTTCAGAGGCTGATCACACACTACAGGACCACACTGGTAGCCAGTGCGGTCTCTTTACAACTGTGTAGCCATGGGTGTCTGCGTTACCGTATAGTGGGAAATTTTCACGGAACAAAATTTTCACGGATTTCACAGTTGGCCTGTCATCTGCGAAAATAAAATCCACGAATTAGGCCTTCTTGTTGTTCTATCACATGACTGTGGCCAGCATCCGCAAAAATTTTATCCACGAATTTTCATTTTGGAGCCATCCGCGAAAATTTTATCCACGAATTTTCATTTTTGGAGCCATCCACGAAAATTTTGTCCCCCATAATTTACCACTATACGGTATAAGGATAAGGGGTACATTGCAGTACATTGCTGATATGGATTATTTGTGCTTAGTACGAATTCTACAATAGTGTGTACTTTAGCTACATACGTACATGTAGCTTTTTAAGATCTGTGCAAGATACAAGTGTTGTATACAGAGAGTGCCGATGATGGCTTTAAAGTCAAGTGCAAGCCTATTATGGGTCAACGGTTTCTCTGTGTACGTGCTATGGTCCAAAGAACGGCCTTTGTATTCAAGAGCTAGCATATGTATTATGGATCAATAGCTCCCACTAACTCTGTACATACGTATGTGGTTCCAAGAATTGCCTTTGTATGTGACTACTATCATATGGGTGAACCTGATAATGTTCCATAGGAATGGACTTTACCTGCAAATATATGATGTGTAGGTTGATACCTGTATGTAAGTATGTACTATGCGTACGTGCACACAACGTGTTAATACAATTTCTTTATAACGTGGACATCGCACAAACCTCACCTAACCAGACTTCCATGCCTTAGAATTCCCTTGTGGGGGACAGGATGGATGTGCAGAGATTTGCCCTTCCAGGACTATCAAAATACAGCGGAGTGTGTATTAGACACCCCCTTGACATGAACACCACCACTCCTAAGTCTCTCTTACTATCCCTCTCTCCACCACATCATCCCTACTACAGGGATACATACCCTATATGAAGATCACCTGTCTACAGAGGCCACTTACTGTTCCCTGGATGACCTTCACAGACATGGTACACTCTGTCCCACTACAAATACAGTGGAACCTGTCTACAGAGGCCACTTACTGGCCCCTGGATGACCTTCACAGACATGGTACACTATGTCCCACTACAAATACAGTGGAACCTGTCTACAGAGACCACTCCTGGGACCAAGGGATGTGATTTAAAGGTGCCTTTGTTGACCAATCCAACCAGTGATGACAGTGGAAACAGTTATACCAGTATTGAGGTCTTTCTAGGGGTACTTAGGTTGATGTACTGGATGGTTCAGTGGTGGTCACTCAGGACAGGAGCTAGGTCCTTGTGTGAAGGTGGTCTTATGACAGGCTCCACTGTATCTACTTCTTCTGTATCATACTCATTCTCACCTTAGTGGCAGTGGTTTTGGCCTTGTCAGTTCTTTTCTATCTTCAACTGTCTTTAAATCGAGTCTTCCTCACAGCAGTGATTCCCTCACAAGTGGCTGCCCACTAATTTTCCTGCAGAAGTAGTGGTACTGGTGGTGGTAGTGTCTCCCCACACATTCAAATGACCTCCCGATGCCCCTGGAAGGCTTTTATACCTACGAATACATACAAGTGCACAGCAAAGCCATACAAGTGCAAGCTGTGGTGGTCATCGATGACATCACTTCCTTGTACACTATTTTGCCCTAGTCTTTTTTTAAACTCTTTACATGATTTTGTGTGTCCAGTATCCTGACATGTGAGTGACCTTAGGTTTAGATCAGTAACACCCTCTCTTGTCTAACCTCCCTCAATCCACATCCTGCATGGAACATCACATGTGTGGACGATGCATACATACATACAGTATGGGCTGTGGCCAACCCATATTTGTGCAAACTTGATTTGTACGAAACACTCACTCAAATAACAGTCCTTTTGTCATTCCACTTCTCATATTCTACAGTAAGTAGTCTGTCTACAACTGTGTATGTGTGTGTGTGTGATATGTCTGTCTGTGTGTCTGTGTCTGTGTGAGTATTATGTCTATGTCTGTGTGAGTAGTCTGCCTATGTCTGTGTGAGTAGTCTGTCTATGTCTGTGTGAGTAGTCTGTCTATGTCTGTGTGAGTAGTCTGTCTATGTCTGTGTGAGTAGTCTGTCTATGTCTGTGTGAGTAGTCTGTCTATGTCTGTGTGAGTAGTCTGTCTGTATGTCTGTTTTGGTCTGAGTAGTCTGTCTGTACACCTGTGTCTGTGTGAGTATTCTGTGTACAGTATGTCTGTGTTTGTGTGAATGGTTCACATGTACTTACGTATGTTGAGTCCATGTGCGTATTCTGTTTAATTGTACATCTGCGTCTGTATGTACATCTGTGTCTGTATGTACATCTGTGTCTGTATGTACATCTGTGTCTGTACGTATGTAGATCTGTGTCTGTACGTACATCTGTGTCTGTGTGTACATTTGTGTCTGTACTTAGGTGCACCTGTGTTTGTACGTACAACTGTGTCTGTACGTACATCTGTGTCTGTACGTACATCCGTGTCTGTATGTGCACAGTACACCTGTGACTGTACCATTGCATACCATACACACTGTACATATACAGACCCATGCAGTGTGGGTTGTCTCTCACGTGGCACTTATGGTGGGTTGATGGAGACAATCTTCTCATAACACTGGCGTGCTTAATCAGGTTAGGATAGTGTCCATAATCCCATTATATTATTGTTGCCGTTCAAAGTGTACACCTACATTTCCTTGTGAACCAGTGTCTGTGTACTGAAGAATGTACGTAGTCTTATTTCATTACAATTGTCAACGTGTTGTTGAGCAATGAGACACTCTGGTGGAGTGTCCTGTACCTTGGCACCGTTGCATTGTCTTGGTGAGCGCGTCGATTTCTAGTGTTCATCCATATGAAGAGGTGTTTGTGTACCTAAGGTACGTGTGTACACACATTGATGGACGTGGTGTGAAAGCAGCAACCTCTCCACTGGTACGACATTCCCCATGCTAACAGTATATGTAGGCCCGTGAATAAGTGAAAGGTTGGTTGGTTGGTTGGTCGAAACGTCTTGCATTTCAACCATCTCAATCTGCTTCAATCTGTTTCACTGCTACGTGATTGCTCAAGAATTACCCTGTTTCCCCTATCTTCCCTCTGGCCTATTAGGTCCTGAATTTGTAACCATTCGGACCTATCCATGTCCTCATTGAGAGCCAAAATTGGGATTTTTTTCAAGTTTTTGTATACAGTGTAACCTCTAAATTACAAACATCTGACTTGAGGAAACCTCTGTAATAAGGACACTATTCAGTGTTGCAGTGTGGTATTTTAGTCTATTGGGTATTCTCTGAATTGAGGGAACCTCTGTAATAAGGACACTATGCTGTGTCCGGGTGTAGTACCGTAGTGTGTTAGGTGACTCTGTAATAATGACCTACATAAAATTAAGGTCCACATGTGTCCTTAATAGAGAGGTTACACACTGCAGTATGTAACAATCATGGGGTATGCATACGTAGGTCCTAAGAATGACCATTGATTATACAGTGAAACCTCTCTAATCCGACACTCAATGAGACCTGAGAATAATGTTGGATTAGGAGGTTGTTGGATTATGGAGTGCCTCTTACCATACTTATGTATGGTGACTGTACCTCATATTATAATGGTCGGATTAGAGAAAATGTTGGATTATAGAGGTGTTGGATTAGTGAGGTTTCACTATATTCAAATGTTATGTTGTGGGCTACAACAGGCGTGGATTCCCAATTAGGATTGCCCTTCACATCAGGAACACACGTGTGATCATGTAAATGACCAGTTCCTGGGTAGAGTCCCACCAGTAACCTTCAGATTCACCTTTCATTGAATGTCTGTTGTGTGTGGGAAAGTGTGTTGGCCTGTATATATAGCCTGTATTGAGTACATCTTTCTGTGTTCAAGTGTGCAGCAAACAGTGTTGCTGGCTATTGGTCCATTGTCCCAACCAGCAGTATAGTTGACCTGGCAACTTTGAAGTGAAGTGGAACGGTCGCGTTCAATTCAGTCTTTATAGTGACCATGTTGTGTTCTGGTGTGTATACATACCAGGGTCTAAAAGGGACACTGATGTGTGGTGAATTCTCCTCAATCCACCACCGCTTTACCTGCCAAACCATTTAATCCGCCGCAATTTCCCAGTACCAATAAGATGTACAAGTACCAATGAATATCCAGTTAATCTGTCAAACTTGTTAATCCACCATATTCTTTGAAAACGAATTGTGGCAGATTAACAAGAATTCACTGTATAGCAGAAATTGTGGTCAAATTATTCAGTATGCCTACATAATATTGGCAGATTGGTGAATTTTTGAGTTTATCGCTAAAATGTTTTCTACCAAAGGTATTGCATGTGATATGTAGTTTGATATTAGGCGATGTTTTGGGAATTTGATCTTCTCCAGCACATTATAATTGATTTAGTTGATTTCAATTTCAAAATTTCATTCAATGCAGTGAGGTAATAAGGTATGTGTTGATACCTCCATCACCCCACTATGTCAACACTACAGTGATGCACCTCTGTATAAAGACCACCTGTCCTAAGTGACCACTACTGGACTACCCACAATGTCAACACTACAGTGAAGCACCTCTTTATAAAGACCACCTGTCCTAAGTGACCATTACTGAACTACCCACAATGTCAACTCCACTACAGTAAAGCACCTCTGTATAAAGACCACCTGTCCTAAGTGACCATTACTGGACTACCCACAATGTCAACTCCACTACAGTAAAGCACCTCTGTATAAAGACCACCTGTCCTAAGTGACCATTACTGGACTACCCACAATGTCAACTCCACTACAATGAAGCACCTCTGTATAAAGACCACCTGTCTTCAGAGACTACCTATTCTAGGCTTCTTGGGTGGTCTTTCTATGCAGGTTCCACTGTAATTCAACCTGTAGTTTAACCTCTGATGAGAGAACACCTGTCCTTGGGTAGTCTTTATGATATTATGTGATTTTATGTATTGAACCTGTTCTACAAGGTTTGTGCTGTATCCACTCCCCATCGTTACAGCAGAAGAGATTACCCATTGGACTCGCATCACTTTCACTATCACTATAATATAGCAATAGTGAAAATGGTACATAATATTACTATATATTATAATGTTACTATGTATAGTATAATATTACAATATAAATATGCCATTATTATAATATTATAATAATATGTTATGTAATAATATAAAATCATTCTTTTCCTACTTCCTATGTGATTCCTTTCAACAAAATTTCCTAATATTTCCAATGTGTCCATATATGTAATTCCTCGAATTCCTGGAGCTCTGTAAATTACCCTATATTCTGTGCATGACAGCAAAACACCCCCTCCCGATATGAATGGTATTTGAGTGCAGTGAAACTTGTTTCATCTGTCACCGCTTCATCCACACAACTTGTGTGTGAACATGGTATTATACGTACACACGGATGCACCACACACACACACACACACACACACACACACACACACACACACACACACACACACACACACACACAACACACACACATGTACACAAACACACGACACACACACACACACATACACACACACACACACACACACACACACACACACACACACACACACACACACACACACGACACACACATGTACACAAACACACAACACACACACATGTACACAAACACACGACACACACACACACACATACACACACACACATCCATTTTCAGGTTGATAAGGAATTTTATAATATTGTGTTTTTCTACCTGTTGTGTTTAATGTTCTCAAATGCTTCTGTATGTATACAGAAAATGCTAGGTGTGTGTGTGTGTGTGTGTGTGTGTGTGTGTGTGTGTGTGTGTGTGTGTGTGTGTGTGTGTGTGTGTTTGTGTATGTGTGTGTGTGTGTGTGGTGTGTGTGTGTGTGTGTGTGTGTGTGTGTGTGTGTGTGTTGTGTGTGTGTGTGTGTGAGGTGTGTGTGTGTGTGTGTGTGTGTGTGTGTGTGTGTGTGTGTGTGTGTGTGTGTGTG
>OZ026551.1:4053766-4061266 GCA_964020155.1 Chondrilla cf. caribensis | reverse complement strand
CAAGCATTCAAACACAGCTTGTTGTACAGTACAAACGCTTACACATACACGTGTATATATACAATGTATACTGAATCATATAGTGTTCACATATGGACAATTTGTGGTTGTGTACATACATACATATCGATACATGTATATACAGTAAGTATGTACATATGCATAGATGCACACACAGTACAAATGTATGCATACGTAGATGCACACACAGTACATACGTATGTATGCGTAGCTGTACACACAATACATACGTATACATAGATGTACACACAGTACATATGTATGCATAGATGCACACACAGTACATACGTATGCATAGATGCACACACAGACACAACTCGTGACCTTCTATATGAAACCTACGTATATGTGTACTAAAGAGCATGAAAATCACCTTTTCTTGTGCATCCACTCCACTGAATGTACTTGTGGTGGTGGCAGTATCTGTGTTGGAGTATAGACAATCATAACATGTGTGTGTGTGTGTGTGTGTGTGTGTGTGTGTGTGTGTGTGTGTGTGTGTGTGTGAGTGTTTGTGTGTGTGTGTGGTGTGAGTGTTTGTGTGTGTGTGTGTGTGTGTGTGTGTGTGTGTGTGTGTGTGTGTGTGTGTGTGTGTGTGTGTGTGGTGTGAGTGTTTTTGTGTGTGTGTGTGTGTGTGTGTGTGTGTGTGTGTGTGTGTGTGTGTGTGTGTGTGTGTGTGTGTGTGTGGTGTGAGTGTTTGTGTGTGTGTGTGTGTGTGTGTGTGTGTGTGTGTGTGTGTGTGTGTGTGTGTGTGTGTGTGTGGTGTGAGTGTTTGTGTGTGTGTGTGTGTGTGTGTGTGTGTGTGTGTGTGTGTGTGTGTGTGTGAGTGTTTGTGTGCGTGTGTGTATGTGCATGTGCGTGTGTGTGAGTGTTGTGTGTGTGCGTGTGCGTGCGTGTGGTGTGTGTGCATGCGTGTATGTACGTATGTAGTGTGGGATAAGTGTGTGTTGATATGCCCACACATGCATGATGCACACACAGTACAAATGTATGACATGTATGTACACGAAGTGCATACATTCCTGCACACATGTACATACATACATATGTACCCACCTGTTTGGTGCTGTTGTTTGCGATGACCCTCAATTCTCTTTTTCAATTTCTCATTCGAATCACTGAGGGCTGTCACCTACAGAATGTAGAATAAGAGAATATCTACTGTAGAAACAGTGGGACTCCACTTGTGGACTATCTCTGTAATGAGAACATATTTCTCAGTCCCTGGAATTTCTGTAATGTATTACTCTATACACATTCACCATTAGAATTAGGACTACCTTACAAGTGCACAAAATCGCTTCAACTGGTCCCATATTATGAGGTTCTACTGTACTTCAACTGGTCCCACAGGTGGTCACAATTGTGAGGTTCTACTGTACTTCAACTGGTCCCATAGGTGGTCTCAATTGTGAGGTTCTACTGCACTTCAACTGGTCCCATAGGTGGTCTCAATTGTGAGGTTCTACTGTACTTCAACTGGTCCCATAGGTGGTCTCAATTGTGAGGTTCTACTGTACTTCAACTGGTCCCATAGGTGGTCTCAATTGTGAGGTTCTACTGTTACAGTACTTCAACTGGTCCCATAGGTGGTCTCAATTGTGAGGTTCTACTGTACTTCAACTGGTCCCATAGGTGGTCTCAATTGTGAGGTTCTACTGTACTTCAATTGGTCCCATAGGTGGTCTCAATTGTGAGGTTCTACTGTACTTCAACTGGTCCCACAGGTGGTCTCAATTGTGAGGTTCTACTGTACTTTAACTGGTCCCATAGGTGGTCTCAATTGTGAGGTTCTACTGTACTTCAACTCCAATCCCATAAAGATACCATCCAATATCCAACACCACATTTATCAAACAAGTATTAAAGGGATCGAAATGTTCAGTTGGATCAGAGATGATCACACTGCAATACGCTTCTATGTAAAGTATAACATTATGTGTGTACATGTGAGGGTAGGTGTGTTTGTGGGTGTGTCCATGGGCGTGTGGGCTGACAAAGTAGAAATGAATGATAGTACGTGATACTATAGTGCTGATCTGACACATCATAAGACACAAAGTAGGCCATATAGAATACAATGGTACACATTGGCACTCAAGTATTAAATTGATATGACAACAAACAGCTGTAAGCATCTGTTGAACTATACTGATTGTAGGAATGCACATAACACATACTTGAGAGTGTGCATATATATATATGTCTATGCATACACATGTACTGTGTGTGCATCTATGCATACGTATGTACTGTGTGTGCATCTATGCATACATTTGTACTGTGTGTGCATCTACGCATACATACGTATGTACTGTGTGTGCATCTACGTATGCATACATTTGTACTGTGTGTGCATCTATGCATATGTACATACTTACTGTATATACATGTATCGATATGTATGTATGTACACAACCACAAATTGTCCATATGTGAACACTATATGATTCAGTATACATTGTATATATACACGTGTATGTGTAAGCGTTTGTACTGTACAACAAGCTGTGTTTGAATGCTTGTTGCATTTCTCTTGCCATGCAGATTGTAGAGAAATTGAAGTTGGAATGGAATCAGGAATTGGAATTGGCCCTGACATACCTCAAATCAGGCATTGTGGAGGTAAATCACGCTGCTATAGGCATCAAAATGAAGAGTCCATTCAGTATAGGAGTTGTGTGTTCACGTATGATTAAATGCTATTTTAATCTGTGTACCGTAGAATAAGCAGCCTACTCAGCACTACCTCACAATTGATGCCACTTTGACCAGTCCCGTACATACGTAGGTGGTCTCAATGGTGAGGTTATACTGTACTTCAACTGGTCTCATAGGTGGTCTCAGTTGTGAGGTTCTACTGTACCTCAACTGGTCCCATAGGTGGTCTCAATTGTGAGGTTATACTGTACTTCAACTGGTCTCATAGGTAGTCTTAATTATGAGGTTCTACTGTACTTCAACCGGTCTCATAGGTAGTCTTAATTATGAGGTTCTACTGTACTTCAACTGGTCCCATAGGTGGTCTCAATGGTGAGGTTCTACTGTACTTCAACTGGTCCCATAGGTGGTCTCAATTGTGAGGTTATACTGCACCTCAACTGGTCCCATAGGTGGTCTTAATTGTGAGGTTCTACTGTACTTCAACTGGTCCCATAGGTGGTCTCAATTGTGAGGTTCTACTGTACTTCAACTGGTCCCATAGGTGGTCTCAATTGTGAGGTTGTACTATTACTGGGTTGTTTCTATTGCGAGGTGCTACTGTGCACAGTAGTCTTACAGAGCCAGGCCCAAACCTCTCGAGTCTTCTATGCAAAGGCGGCCATTTAACAATACGTAATATATCCAAGCAAAGGTCTGGCTACACGAGATCACATGGAGTGTGTACACCATATGTGCTGCACACAAGCAGACATGAAATTTTCCAGCAAGGCAAGCCCAGTCAGCAACCTTATCACAGTAATCAAATAAATGATACAATTACTCAAATATGCAACTTAAAAGAAATGAATTCGTCCACACTGTCAGTGTCTTGCATTCATGCACCCTGATCCCTTCCCATTACAGCCCTCACCAGCTGTGAGACATCTCTCAGAGAGAGCGTTGTCTGGAGTGAGAGAAACAGCCGAAAAGCTCAAAAATGACAGAGAGCAGCAGAAGAGAAGAATCGATGTGCTCCAGAATGAAGTGGAAGGCTATGAAAAGGTAGTGGTTAGGTTTGGTTAGATGAGCTTGTTCATTCTGGGAAGCCTCTAGCCAATGGCTACTACACTAGGCACCCAGTACGATAAAAGACAACAAGTAGAAAATACATAAAAGATAAGGTTCTAGATTCTGTTACATTGTTGATTGAATAGAAATTGAATGCAAATTGAATTTAATATGAAAATAGTAATGAAAATAACATGCACTAAACTGTAAGACATCATGCAGTCTCGTGTAGTTGTGCAGTCTCAAGTAAAAGTGGCATGCCCGACTTGTGAATTCCTTGAGTCTCTTGGATTCATGCAGTGTGTGCATACATGTACAGTGTGTGTGTGTGTGTGTGCGTGTGTGTGTGTGTGTGTGTGTGTGTGTGTGTGTGTGTGTGTGTTTGTATGTGTGTGTGTGTGTGTGTGTGTGTGTGTGTGTGTGTGTGTGTGTGTGTGTTTGTGTGTGTGTGTGTGTGTGTGTGTGTGTGTGTGTGTGTGTGTGTGTGTGTGTGTGTGTGTGTGTGTTTGTATGTGTGTGTGTGTGTGTGTGTGTGTGTGTGTGTGTGTGTGTGTGTGTGTGTGTGTGCGTGTGTATATGTGTGCACATGCATGTATGCTGGTTTGTACATAAGCTCCTGATATCCAACCCAGTGCAAACTGTGCTGTACATATGTATGTACGTATCTTGTGCTCAGAGGATGACCAGTCTCACGGATGATCTAATGGGTAGCAACAAGCTCCAATCTGAGAAAATCACACAGCTGGAACAGGACAAAATGGCCGCCCAGAGTAAACTGTCAGAACTACAGCAGGAATTAGCAAAGAAGGTGCCAAAAAGTGAGATGGAGTCGCTGGAAGAGCAGCATTCTGAGCTGGCAGCCAAACTGAGGAAAACCCTATCCGAGCAGCAGATGTTGCTGGAGAGGTTGAACTCACTAGAGTCTGTTTTACATGGGCCTAATGTGAGTGTTATTTCGTATAAAGCACACATATCTTATGTACACATATGGTACATACAGTACATATGCTTATCTACGTGTGTACACGTGTGTGTGTGTGTGTGTGTGTGTGTGTGCGTGCGTGCGTGCGTGCATGCGTGCATGCGTGTGTGTGTTTGAATGTATGTGTGAATGTGCATGTGTGTATATGTACTGTATATGTTATATGTACATTCTCCACGCATGTCCCCACCGTATGCTATACCTGTAGGTCTCTGATGCCACCACCCAACTTGTCGTGAGGAATAAGGTGCTGGAGGAGAAATGCCAGGAGGTGTGTGTTTGCACCAGCATTCCCGTGTGCTGCATGTACACACTAGTGCTGGAAATCGACTTTCGCATTTCAGGCACTCTCAGAGCTCACAATTGAACTCATTTGGTGAAGGTTGTGGTAATGAAATTTGATTACTTCCTGTGTTTAATTGATTCACACTTGCACTATTAATGATTATCGGGCTTGAAATTATTGAAAATTGATTGATTAATCTACAGTGTACATACGTATGATGTGGTATGAATTCTCTTCAGTTGGCTCGCAGTATACTACAAGTGCAGAACAATGAAAGTCAACTTAGACAGAAGCTAGGAGGTAAGCGTGTGCGAGTGTTTCTGCACAAAACGACCCCGTACACGTTTGAGAAAATATACACACTCACGCGCGTAATTCGTGAGGTTTGCGACAAACTGAGACAGTACTTTTTTCACCACTGTACTTACCATTCCCACAGCAGTGAATGCTGTGCAATGATAAGGTGTAACAACTGTTTGAAGCTCGAAGTGCGTGCTTTGCCTGGCCATTTGATATTAAATACATATGTGCATGTGTGTTAGCTTGTGTGAGTGAAAGAGCAAGAGCAGTGAGACATGTTGGACAGACAATCATATTATTATCAATGCTATACAGTGGAACCTCTATTAAAGGACTCTCCCTACAAAGGACACCATAGAAATTACCTCCCTACAAAGGACACTCTGTTAAGGCACCAAAAATAGATTTTCCTATAGTGCTAATACATTTTTTACCTCTGAAGAGTGGACATCCTCTCTACAGTGGACAAATTACCTGGTCCCAATGTGTCCTTTATAGAGAGGTTCCACTCTACAACACTAGATTTCAGTGATCCTGACATCTGGGTTATTCTGTCATTTACCATTCCTACTAACCTAGATGGGTATTATCAATAGTGTTGCACCGATAATCGGATCGGATATCGGCCGATTATAGGCATTGTCATGCATATCGGGTGCATATCCTTACTGATTTTTTTTTTCTTCGTTGTATTTTCCAAGCATCTAGTATACAGTCAGACCTCTTCACAACATCACCCTTGGTAGTGCTCCCATACACTAGTATAATTTTATTATCGGATCGGCTAAATACATCGGCTAATGCTTGCTATTAAGTATTGGCAAATCGGATTATCGGTAAAAACCATATCGGTGCAACACTAATTATCAATGCTACACAACACTAGATTCAGTGATCCTGACATCACTATTGGTTTATTCTGTCAATTCTGTTGCCTACTTACCTAGATGGGTTCACTACAGGAAGCAAGGAGCTATTGGAGAAGAAGCTTCGTCATTCTGAGAGTTCCAAGGAAGGGCTCGCACGTCAGCTAGCTACGGTGACAGAAATGGAAGAGGTTGCCCAGCAACAGTGTCTTGCCCTAGCAACCATCACCCAATCACAGCAGCAGGAGGTGGCCATTCTCAAGAAACAATTGGAGGACCTCCAAACCCAATCAGATGATAAAGTGATCATTGGTGAGTGAGTGTACGTATGTAAAGTCAGACTGCTATATACGTACATACGTACAGTGCATATCATGTGTGTATATGCATATCCATATTGTGTGTTTGTGTGTTTGTCTGAATTGTATTTACTTATATACTTGTGTGTGTGCGTGCGTGCGTACGTGCGTGCCTGCGTGCGTGCGTGGTGTCTGAGTGTGTTTGTGTACTGCATACACATGTACAGTACAGTGTATGTATGTACAGTATGTGTGTCCACATATGTACGTACATATGGTATAGTTGGTGTATATGTACAGTATGTGTGTCCACATACGTACGTACATATGGTGTAGTTGGTGTGTATGTACAGTATATGTGTCCACATACGTACGTACATATGGTGTAGTTGGTGTGTATGTACAGTATGTGTGTCCACATACGTACGTACATATGGTGTAGTTGGTGTGTATGTACAGTATATGTGTCCACATACGTACGTACATATGGTGTAGTTGGTGTGTATGTACAGTATGTGTGTCCACATACGTACATACATATGGTGTAGTTGGTGTGTATGTACAGTATGTGTGTCCACATACGTACGTACATATGGTGTAGTTGGTGTGTATGTACAGTCCCTCCCACGTGCTCTTACAGCGAACCTGAACCAGAAGTTGATTGCCCTGCATACCAGCGAAGCAGCTGCTCTACAGAAGGCGGAGTCTCATCGTCTCCGAGTGTCCTCCTTGCAAGCTGTGTTGTGGAAGACTGAGAGAAAGCTAGAGGAGAAGAAGGAAGAAGTGTTTGGCGTACGGAGGGACTTTAATGGCAAAGTGGAACAACTACAAACAACTCTTAGGGTATGTGTATTGTGGATACAGTGTGTACTGTAAGTGCTAGACTGTACATGCTGTAAGTATTGTACATATGGATGTACAATACTTTCCTTTATGTATGCACGCACGGACACACACACGCATGCACACATGCACACGTGGACGCACACATGCATGCACACATGCATGCACACACACACACACACGCACACACAC
>OZ026551.1:4031266-4048766 GCA_964020155.1 Chondrilla cf. caribensis | reverse complement strand
CGACATGCAACATGTAAGGTGGGGAGCCAACATGCAACATGCATTGTAAGGTGGGGTCCCAACATGCAACATGCATAGTAAGATGGGGTCCCAACATGCAACATGCATTGTAAGGTGGGGTCCCGACATGCAACATGTAAGGTGGGGTCCCAACATGCAATGTGAGGTGGCCCAACATGCAACATGCAATGTAAGGTGGGGTCACAACATGCAACATGTAAGGTGGGGTCCCGACATGCAACATGTAAGGTGGGGTCGCAACATGCAACATGTAAGGTGGGATCCCAACATGCAACATGCAATGTAAGGTGGGGTCCAAACATGCAACATGCATTGTAAGGTGGGGTCCCAACATGTAACATGCATTGTAAGGTGGGGTCCCAACATGCAACATGCATTGTAAGGTGGGGTTGCAACATGCAATGTAAGGTGGGGTCCCAACATGCAACATGCAATGTAAGGTGGGGTCCCAACATGCAACATGCAATGTAAGGTGGGTCTCAACTTGCAAGATGGGGTCCCAACATGCAACATGTAATGTAAGGTGGGGTCCCAACATGCAACATGTAATGTAAGGTGGGGGTCCCAACATGCAACATGTAATGTAAGGTGGGGTCCCAACATGCAACATGAATTTTAAGGTGGGATCGCAACATGCAAATTGTAAGGTGGGGTCGCAACATGTAAGGTGGGGTCCCAACATGCTACATGCAGCATGTAAGGTGGGATCTCAACATGCAACATGCATTATAAGGTGGGGTCCCAACATGCAACATGCAAATTGTAATGTGGGGTCCCAACATGCAACATGTAATGTAAGTTGGGGTCCCAACATGCAACATGCATCGTAAGGTGGGGTCCCAACATGCAACATGCATTGTAAGGTGGGGTCCCAACATGCAATATAAGGTAGGGTCTCTTGGAATATTTCTCCCACTGCAGGCTCTCAGTGAAGCTTTGGTTGAGGTCAGAGCAGAACTGATTGAGGTGAGTCAGAAGACAGTGGACCAGAGGGCCAGGAGTAGGGTTGGTAGGGAGGAGTTGGAGGAGGCTGTGCAACAGAAGACAGCCCAACTACAGGTATAGTATGTAGGTGTGTGTGTGTGTGTGTGTGTGTGTGTGTGTGTGTGTGTGTGTGTGCATGTGTGTGTGCGTGTGCGTGTGTGTGTGTGCGTGTGTGTATGTGTGCATGTGTGTATGTGTGTGTGTATGCATTTGTGTGTGTAATTGTGTGTTTATGTGTGTTTGCGTGTGTGTGTGTCTGTGTGTTTTGTTTGAGTTCTTACCATGATTCAACTTCACTCCAGGCACAAGTGGAGCGGTTCAAGTCTCAGCTGAGCTTGCTGGAGGAGGAGTCAAGAGAGGCCAGGACCACCAGGGAGAAAAACATGGTCCTCATCGAAGAACTCCAAGAGAAGATCCTACAGCGCGACAGCCTTGTTGCAAGACTGGAGTCAGAGATCAGCAGCAGACAGAAGATCATTGATCAGGTGAAGGCCAGGGAGAAGAAGGCTAACGAGGAAATCGAAGCAGTGAGTGGAGAATGAGTACAATTGTTGTCAGTCACGAAAGCTCGAAATTCACCAGTCTACACAGCCACATTCACACTTTTTCAAATTTAGAACATTTCATGTGAATGCATGTTTGAAGGTTTGTGTGTACAGCTCTCGAATGCTAAAAACTGTGCATTTGTACATACTGTTTATACGCATATACATATTTCTTCAAATGGACACTACTACAATCCTACTGTAGATGTGTGTATGTCCTCATCATTTGTTGTTGCTCTGTTCTCGTGTTCTTGTAGTTGCAGCACAAATTGGAAGCCAACCAAGAAGCGGAATCACTGCAGAAGAGGGTGAAGATACTTCACGGACGCCTGGAGAAGGAGAGACAGAAGGTCTGTGATCTGGAGGGCTCACTCAAGCAAGCCAGGGAAGCAGCCACCCATTCTCAAGTTCCCAAACCGGAGCAGCCGACTGTGAACAATAAGGTATGGTCAATGCTGACATGTGGTGATGTCAGACATCTGCTGCTGACACATTCGAACCTCCTTACAAGTACATCGCAATAATGAGACCACCTTAGTAGTTCTGTGACCACCATATTCCAACCGAATCATGCACTTTACATGTGAGCAGATCTTGAGCACATTTTAAGCCGAATGTGCATGAGTGTGTAACGTGTGGCAGAAGTTACGCGTTAGGCTTTACATGTATTAAGAATCTTAAAGTCTCGAATGTAAGTGGGCTGCTGTTTTCCCAGCCTCAGGAATTGAGATGAGGGATGAGTCTACACACACACAACACACAATGTTAATGTGCCATACTGTACATACTGCGTGCATACGTGCATGGATTCTTACATACTTATGTACTTAGTTGAATTCATGTATTCGTGCATACGTACGCTCTTACATACGCGCATGCTTGATGCATGGATGCAGTCATTCTTACGTGCATAGATATGTACATATTCTAATCTATGTATGCATACATTCTTACATACATGCGTCCTTACTTGCATACACTCCTACATGCATATGTCCTTACATGCATACATTCAACATGCATACATCCTTACATGCATATGTCCTTACATGCATACATTCCTACATACCTCCCTGTACACTGTACACCCTTGAATGCATACATGCTCACTTGCATGTTCATTCTTACATACACCCTTGTGTATAGACAGTGTGTATGAGATATCCAATACTTACATACCTGGACACCTGATGTTAAAGTTGTAGTACACACTGCCCCAGCTTCCAGGAATCATGAATATCATTTATTAATAATAGCATCATTGTTATCCACGTTCTAAGAATTTATGAATCTCATTACTTCCTGGAACTCATGAATATCATTGAATTGTTTAATACCATGTTCTTGGAAGTTGTGAATGTCATTTATTGGGTTAATTATAGTTGTTGGAACTTGTGAATATCATTTGAATTGTTATCCTGTAGTTCTGGGTGTCATGAATATCATTACCTACATCCTAATAGCCATGAATATCATTAAACTGCACCTCCCAGCTCACAACTATTCCCATGTTGTCCAGCAGTAGTTCAGAATAGTGATCACATGTATGGTGATTTATCATGTATATACACTGTATTATATGTATATTAAAATGGTTGTACAGTACACATACATACAGCATACATACTGTATGTGTGTGACAGTAAGTGTACAGTACTGTAGTTCCTACATACTGAACTGCTAGTGTTGTGCCATGGGTTCTTGGAATCCTCATTCCAGTAACATCATTGAACCCTCATTCCAGCAGCATCATTAAACCCTCATTCCAGCAGCATCATTGAGTCCTCATTCCAGCAGCATCATGGAATCCTCATTCCAGCAGCATCATTGAGTCCTCATTCCAGCAGCATCATTGAGTCCTCATTCCAGCAGCATCATTGAGTCCTCATTCCAGCAGCATCATTGAGTCCTCATTCCAGCAGCATCATTGAATCCTCATTCCAGCAGCATCATTGAACCCTCATTCCAGCAGCATCATTGAACCCTCATTCCAGCAGCATCATTGAACCCTCATTCCAGCAGCATCACTGAATCCTCATTCCAGCAGCATCACTGAATCCTCATTCCAGCAGCATCATTGAACCCTCATTCCAGCAGCATCATTGAACCCTCATTCCAGCAGCATCATTGAACCCTCATTCCAGCAGCATCACTGAATCCTCATTCCAGCAGCATCACTGAATCCTCATTCCAGCAGCATCATTGAACCCTCATTCCAGCAGCATCATTGAACCCTCATTCCAGCAGCATCATTGAACCCTCATTCCAGCAGCATCACTGAATCCTCATTCCAGCAGCATCACTGAATCCTCATTCCAGCAGCATCATTGAACCCTCATTCCAGCAGCATCATTGAACCCTCATTCCAGCAGCATCATTGAGTTCTCATTCCAGCAGCATCATTGAATCCTCATTCCAGCAGCATCATTGAATACATGCTTCTTGTGGTTGTTCTCTCCTGAGGATCCACTATCAGACCACCAGCACACACTCCACTACTAGCAGACTCCTTCCTTCAGTATCTGGCATGCTAGACTCCTCCAACAGGTAACTGTCACCATGCTTATTTCGGTGGTCTATTGGTCATACCTACGTACATAGTATGTTATCAATCTCCAGCAATATCCAGTATCTACAATGGAGAGAGATGTGTGATTATCAAGTACACTATCTACATGCACTTTAACACTTTTTACACACTGCATACACATTCCATCCGGGTGCTCAACCACCTAGCTCCCTCCTGGTGCTCAACCACCTAGCTCCCTCCTGGTGCTCAACTACCCACCTAGCTCCCTCCTGGTGCTCAACTACCTTCCTAGCTCCCTCTTGGTCCTCAACCACCTACCTAGCTCCCTCTTGGTGCTCAACTACCTACCTAGCTCCCTCTTGGTGCTCAACCACCTACCTAGCTCCCTCTTGGTCCTCAACTACCTACCTAGCTCCCTCTTGGTCCTCAACCACCTACCTAGCTCCCTCTTGGTGCTCAACTACCTACCTAGCTCCCTCTTGGTGCTCAACCACCTACCTAGCTCCCTCTTGGTGCTCAACTACCTACCTAGCTCCCTCTTGGTGCTCAACCACCTACCTAGCTCCCTCCTGGTGCTCAACTACCTACCTAGCTCCCTCTTGGTCCTCAACTACCTACCTAGCTCCCTCTTGGTCCTCAACCACCTACCTAGCTCCCTCTTGGTGCTCAACTACCTACCTAGCTCCCTCTTGGTGCTCAACCACCTACCTAGCTCCCTCTTGGTGCTCAACTACCTACCTAGCTCCCCCTTGATGCTCAACTACCTACCTAGCTCACTCTTGGTGCTCAACTACCCACCTAGCTCCCTTTAGGTCCTCAACCACCCACCTAGCTCCCTCTGGGTGTTCAACTACCTACTTAGCTCCTCCTGACTAGAGTGTTGGCTGATGTCAGGTTTGGCAGATTCCTCACTAGTTCAGTTGCTCACAGAATGGTTCAATCGAGGCTCTCATCGCTGACTCTCAACTACAAGCTCCCAGTGAACTGATCCCGGAACCTAAGCAGTGATGGGGGCATTGTTTGGAGTGGAGGTGTCGATGTTCTCTCTTACGCACCTCCTCTATCGGTATATATGGTATATGCTCGCACATTCTTCAAAAATACTTCTATACTGGTCTGCGGTAGACGTGCCATCCAGTATTGCAGTATCAGACCTGTTCTAAGAAATGAATGTGGGTAATCCACACACATACGTATTACCCCACATTTGAATACCGGTACAGTATGTGTATAGTTATATACGTATTGTATATGTTATACGTATTGTATACTTTTCTGTACTTTGTAGTGTTCTTGTACATACGTATGTGTAGGGGATAATACCCTTTTCCCCCAATGTATACTTATATATGTTTTGCATACAATTATCTCCAGAGTATGCATTTTTTATGGTTTTAGCCTACAGACCTATTTCCACACCATACCTAATGTACAGCATATGTACTGTGTATGGAATGCTACTCTGTGTATGTGTGTGTACATGGGAGCCATATATGGTAATGTTGAATTAAGTATACATGGAAACCATATATGGTAATGTTGGACTCAGGGTCAGGTGATTTGGGGGTGGGGTTGAAATCATGGGATAGTAACAGACTTTCTGGAGCATGAGGTTTAGCTGAACCAATAGGTCTTGTGTTGATGTACAATTGGTTAATTGTTGTGGTAACTATGCAGTTTGTTTACTGTTGTTGTGGTTACCATGTAGTTTGTTTACTGTTGTTGTAACCATGTAGTTTGTTTACTGTTGTTGTTGTAACCATGCAGCTTGTTTACTGTTGTTGTTGTAACCATGCAGTTTGTTTACTGTTGTTGTCATAGCCATGCAGTTTGTTTACTTTTGTCGTTGTAACCATGCAGTTTGTTTACTATTGTTGTTTTCTTCCCAGCATTCTGCAGAAGAGGTGATCCGATGGGAAGAAGGTAAGAAATGGCAGAAAAGAGTGGAGTCGCTCAAGAACAAGCTGATGGAGAAGAACAGGGAAGTAGAGGATCAGCTCAAACAGATGAAGTCTCTCAAAGACACCCTGGAGAGGTACTATGCATGCAAATGTACATACTTATGTATGTACATGCTGCACTATGTGTACTATATGTATACATATATACATATGTGTATATCTGTAAAGTTGTTCATATTCAATGTATAGTTCATGTACGTATGTACATGTATGTGTGTATACAGTATTCCCCTACAATGTAGCTCAAGCTCCAATGTACCATATTTGTGTAATTTGTGTTTTCATACCTATGTTGTACGTAGTTCGTATTTGATTGTACTGTGTGTGTACATGCTCACTGTATGGGTGTGTACGTACATACTGTATGTATGTATGTATTGCACATGTATATATTTGTATGGAAATATTTTATCCATGCGTAATGTGGTGCTATACTGACAGAACTGAACGAGACAGAGGATTGCTACAGAGCAAGCTCAGATCCGCTCATAAAGCACAGAGCACTACATCCCATGCTGCACCCAGAACCGGATACACTGCACAAGGACAACTTCCTCCCCAGGGAGGTATGGTGGAGTCTGTGGTACCAGGACAAAGTCTTCCCCAGGAGGGTACAGTGAGGTCCACTCCAACAGTTTCGCAGTCGCACAGTGAAGAAGTCCACCAGTTGAAAAAGAGGATATTTGAACTTGAGAATGAAGTTAGTTATACGTACATGCACACCAATGTTAGCACATACACACATGTCAATATTATGTATGTACATCCAAGTACACCCTCATACACACACATGCCACATGTACTTACGTACGTATTGGATTCTTACATGGATATTTACATACTTGAATTCATGTGTGAATGCATACAGTCTTACATACGTACATGTATGCGCATGCTTCAATGCTTGCATTCAAACATTCTTTCACACGAATGCATGGAAGTTGTTAGACATGTTGTTGTTAACGATATGAGTTGTTGGACTATTGTTGAACACGTCTATGGTATTATCACACTGATAATCAACAGTTCTTTTCACAAATTATTCAAATTTATTATAACATTAGTTATTGGCTAAAGCTAATGGCCTTATTAGGGATATAAAGTGAACTGTCATCTGCCAATCTATTGGCCACTTCTTGTGACCAATGGATTGGCCATTAGCTTTAGCCAATAACTAATGTTTCTTATAGTGTAGATCATTTTTGTACCTGATGAAGCCCGTGATGGGTGAAACGTTGTACAGTTGAATAATTTGTGAAAAGAACTGTTGATTATCAGTGTGATAATACCATAGACGTGTTCAACAATAGTCCAACAACTCATATCGTTAACAACAACATGTCTAACAACTTCCATGCATTCATATCAAGCCGTTTTGGACCGGCCACTATTCGTACCGTGTACGAACTCAGAAGAACCGAAGAAAAATTGGCTACTGCTAACAACCAACTCACTTTCCTCATGACATGTCGTGAACAACGACTCACACCAAAAGGTCTAAGAATAAGGATGCCGATCGAATCAGAACAAGCACAGAGAATAAAGATAAGAACGGAACGTGCGATAGTAAGAGAAAGAATCAGGTATACCAAACGAAGAAGAGCAGTTCTATCTTCACTCTCGGAGAAACTAAGAGATGATATTCGAACAAAAATGAATCAAGAAGAATTCTTGGAAACGACAAAAATGATAGAAAGACTGAAGACGAAGACCGACAGAGAAACGAAAGCAAGACACGAGACGAAGCTACAGAACCTTATGAATGAAACAAACGGAGCGCGCCGTCAGACAAGAGGATTAGACAGGGACAAAGTGGTGAAGAACTTGAGTGGGAGACCCTTATCCAACACAGAGACCGACCTTCTCGCCCTAGGCCTGAATTTCTCGGTCACCCCAACAACCACCCCAGTCGCCGACTTCATTACCGGAATTGAAAGCGCAGCAGGAAGATTACCACCGGAAATGGCACACGACTTAAAAACGGAAGTGAAGAAGTTCCTCATTAAGAAGAAGTCTACCAAATCCAACCTTGGAATTGGAGAGAGGGAAGCCCTGAGGAAACTCAAAGAAGATGACACCATTGTGATCCTACCAGCAGACAAGGGAAATGTAACGGTAGTGATGGACAAAACAGACTACCAGAGGAAGATGCAAGTCCTACTAGAAGAAGGAAGCTATAGAACCAGGAGGGGAGACCCAACATCCAAGTTGGAGAAAGAAGTGAATAAGAAGTTAAAGGAACTGTGGACTCAAGGTGAGATTGACAAGGAAACATACGATCGTTTGAGGTCCTCTTTCTGCAGCACTCCACAAATGTACGGACTACCGAAGATCCACAAACCTGGAACACCACTCAGACCCATAGTCTCAAGCATTGGCTCAGCTACCTACTATCTAGCCAAGGAATTAACAACCATCATCTCCCCCCTTGTGGGAAACACCAACTCGTACGTGAAAGACTCTGGTGACTTTGTACAAAAGATTAAGAGAATACAAGTGAATGATGATACCCTTCTGGTAAGTTTTGATGTAGTACAATTGTTCACCAAGGTCCCCATTGAAGAAACCCTTACTGTCATCAAGAACAAGCTATCAGGGCTACCCACACAGTTGACACCCCTCAGGGCAGAAACAGTGATAGACCTGCTACACTTGTGCTTGACATCAACGTACTTCATGTGGAATGGACAGATATACGAACAGACTGAAGGTGCGGCTATGGGAAACCCATTGTCCCCAGTCATCGCCATTATCTTCATGGAACATTTTGAAGAACTGGCCATCAGTACATTCCCAGTGAAACCAGAAACCTGGCTAAGATATGTAGATGACACCTTTGTCACATGGAAGGCTGGAAAAGACAAGCTTGAAGAGTTCCTGAATCATCTGAACTCCCTTAGGCCAAGCATATCTTTCACAATGGAGCTAGAAGAGAATGGACAATTGTCATTCCTCGATGTGCTGGTGAAGAGAAGAGGTGGTGGTCTATCTACCACCGTCTTCAGAAAGAAAACACATACGGACCGATATATCCATTATACTTCCAATCACCATCCAAAGACAAAGCTGGGAGTAATCAAATGCTTAAAAGCTAGAGCAGAGAAGATTTGTGATGACAACTACATGAGGGGAGAAATTAAACACCTAAGGAACGTTTTCAAAAAGAATGGTTACCCAATAGGAATGATCCGAACAGCACTGAGGAACAAGCCCACTACAGAAGAAGAGAGGGGACTAGACGAAGAGGAGAGAGCTGCAGTACAGCCCAGAAGAAATACACCTTGCTTCTTGCCTTATGTCAAAGGAACCTCTGAGAAAGTAGGGAAGATCTGCCAGAAGTTTGGATTATACCCAGTTTTCCAACAACACAACACTCTGAGGAGCATCTTGACGCGAGTGAAAGATCCACAGAAGAATAAAGACAAGGGAATTGTATATAGGATACCATGCGGGGATTGCAGTGAAGTTTACATCGGAGAAACGGGAAGACCATTGAAGACAAGAATTACAGAACACAAACGGGCTGTGAACCAGATGGACACCAAGAATGCAAATGCTGTACACTCAGATGTGTTGAACCACAGAATAAACTGGGACAGGTCAAAAGTGATTGACAGGGAGAAGAGGTGGAAGGAAAGGAAGATCAAAGAAGGCATCCACATCAGAAGACACAGGACCTACAACCTGGACTCAGGGTACCCACTGAGTCCAGTGTGGGACTCCCTTATTAGGGATATAAAGTGAACTGTCATCTGCCAATCTATTGGCCACTTCTTGTGACCAATGGATTGGCCATTAGCTTTAGCCAATAACTAATGTTTCTTATAGTGTAGATCATTTTTGTACCTGATGAAGCCCGTGATGGGTGAAACGTTGTACAGTTGAATAATTTGTGAAAAGAACTGTTGATTATCAGTGTGATAATACCATAGACGTGTTCAACAATAGTCCAACAACTCATATTCTTTCACACGTACATATATACTGGAATTCATGTATGCATGCATTCTTACATGCAAACATCCTTACATGCATACAGTCCTACGTACATACCTCCTTGTACACTGTACACCCTTGAATGCATACGTACATGTTAACTGCATAAGTTCTTTCTTAGTACATCCTTGTGTATAGACAGTGTGTATGAGCTATCCAATTATTACCTGGACACCTGGTGTCTGATAAAGGTGTGGGAAACACTGCCCTACACTTCCTGGAATCATGAATGTCATTTATTTATAATAGCATTATTATTACTGGGGTTTTAAGAGATTATGAATATCATTACTTCCTGGAAATCATGAATGTCATTGAAAGGTTCATAAACATGTTCTTTTAAGTTGTGAATCCCAGAAGCCATGAATATCATTAAACTGCACCTCCCAGCACACAACCACTATTCCCATGTGGTCCAACAATACTTCAGAATAGTGATCACATGTATGGCTATTTATAATGTATATACACTGTATTGTACGTATATTGAATTGGTTGTACAGTACACATACATACAGCATACATACTGTATGTATATGAGAGTAAGTGTAGTTCCCACACACTGAACTATGTGGTGTTGTGTTGTGTGTGTCATCTGTTCTTGGAATCTCAACTCCACAGCATCATTGAATGCATGCTTTATGGGAGCTGTTCTCTCTCATGACAGTCTACTAGCAGACCACCAGCACACACTCCACTACTATCAGACCACCAGCACACACTCCACTACTATCAGACCACCAGCACACACTCCACTACTAGCAGACCACCAGCACACACTCCACTACTATCAGACCACCAGCACACACTCCACTACTATCAGACCACCAGCACACACTCCACTACTAGCAGACTCCTTCCTTCAGTATCTGGCATGCTAGACTCCTCTCACAGGTAACTGTCACCGTGCTTATTTCAGTGGTCTACTGGTCGTACCTACATGGTATGTTATCAATCTCCAGCAATATCCAGTATCTACAATGGAGAGATGTATGATTATCAAGTACACTATCTACATGCACTTTTACACATTTTGCATACTACATACAAATAAATGTGGGTATGGTATGTGTATATATATCATATATTCCCATACCATACCCATGTACCGTATGTACACACATGGCATATGTGTGTACGTACATCAAAGTACACCCTCACACACACAGGCCACATGTACTTGAGTACATTCAGGTAAACTTTCATGCACACACACATGCCATGTGTACATACTTATGTATATTCAGGTACACCCACACCCAAACTCATGTATGAATGCATACAGTATACACATACATGCTATAATCCCATAAACAGGTATGTATGCACTGTATAAGTACTCAGTACTAACTAACATTTACAGAACTGTGACTATTGTGTAATACATGTATGCACTGTTTGCAGGTATGTACATACATGTACATACGCATGTAGTTACTGTATGTAATTTTCCTGTAAAGAGGTGGTATTTATGGCAGGTTCCACTGTAGTGAAAGGTGCTACATATACACATTCATGTAATGTGTATTTCATTATACATATGACATAGGTGACCCCACTTCGATCAAAACTGTCTGCAATTGAGGAAGATACAAATGAAACTGGAAAGAAGGTGTTAGGAGAGCTACAGTCCAGCATGGAGGTCTTGCGGAGGCAGTGTGTGGACGAGGATGTTGGACTGCTAGCAGCTAGAGTGGAGGGGCTTCAGTCAGAGCTGCTCGCTTGTCATAAGTGCAACCTACAACTGAAGTTTGAACACGAGCAAGTGACAGTGAGCCTGCCTCGTCTGAAGGTATGCATGAACTGTACTTACAGAATAGTCCAGTGAGCCCTGTATATAAAGACCACCCAAGGGACCAGGGTGGATGGGTGACTGCTCTTTAGTCTGTCTGTTACACATACCTTGATAAACAAATATGTATAGCATGTTACCAAAGTAACAGTGCAATACTTTATTGGCATACAAACATGCGTCCTTTCTGTTTTAGGCACGTATCGCTGATTTAGAAGATTACAATGAAGTTCTGAAGAAATCATTAGCTGAAACCGAGAAGAGATTAGCCAATAGCAAGTCAGATTGGGGAGGGAAGGATTCCACTCCAAAGTTAACTCTGGAGTTGGAACGTGTCATCACTGCAATGAAGAAAGTGATCGGTGAGCTAGTCTAATGAACATTTTATCTACGTACATTGCAGTATAGTGTACACATACAAGTGTATGTGAATATTCATTGAAATATATTGCTTCTCATCCTTGAAATGCATAATGTGCAGAAAAATTGAGACAGGAGAATGAAGATTTGAAGAGGAGAGCAGTAAAGACTGGTAAGAAAGTGGAGAGGACAAGTTCAGAGAAAATGTCTGCAATGGAAGAGCAGGTGATGAGAGCTTCAAGTGACAATGAAGCACTCATGAAGGCTCTGAAACAGGTGTGTGTGTGTGTGTGTGTGTGTGTGTGTGTGTGTGTGTGTGTGTGTGTGTGTGTGTGTGTGTGTGTGTGCATATGTGCGTGTATGTGTGTTCATTCATGGGTATGCTTCCCTGATTCACACATTCTGATGTGAGGAATTTGTACAGGAAGTGCAAATTTTAGAATCATGATTGTGTTAGTGTTAGTGTGTGTGTGTGTGTGTGTGTGTGTGTGTGTGTGTGTGTGTGTGTGTGTGTGTGTGTGTGTATTGTGTGTGTGTGTGTTTGTGTGTGTGTGCGTGTGTGTTTGTGTGTGTGTGTGTGTGTGTGTGTGTGTGTGTGTGTGTGTGTGTGTGTGTGTGTGTGTGTGTGTCTGTGTGTGTCTGTGTGTGTCTGTGTGTGTGTGTGTGTGTGTGTGTGTGTGTGTGTGTGTGTGTGTGTGTGTGTGTGTGTGTGCGTGCATGCGTGCATATGCCTGTCAGCCTCAGCTACTCACATTGTTTGTTTATGTGTATTGTCAGGAGAAGGAAAGGGTGTGTCAGTTGCAGTCAAAGGTGTCCAGACTTGAGTCTCTTCTGAAGAGACACAGAGAACAAGAGGAGAAAAAGGACCAGGATGTCCAAAATTGTCAGGAAAGGATTGAATCCCTTCAGACTGAACTGGACAAGAAGGTAGCCTATGTAACCTGATACTCATATACACCTACGTACGTATATGTATATATGGGATCTCTATTATCTGATGTGCCTCACATGTAAGGAGATAGGTGTACATTTGGGTACAGCATGATACCCTTAGTTAGCAGAACGGACAGGCCTTTTATTTATGTTTCTATGTACCATTCCCATTTCCCACCCGTTATGATCCAACTTGTGTGTTTGTTATAACATGTCAATTATGGAAACTTGGTGCATTCTGTTTGCTGTGTACTCCTGGTCTGGAAGTGGGTTTGTTCAATCTGATATTTGACCTCTTGGAAGCCAAATCATGACCAACATGCAAAGGTCATGAGACTGTTTACACATGTACCATGTGGTTTAATTGACAATTGTATTATATGTGTGTTTGTGTGTGTGTGTGTGTGTGTGTGTGTGTGTGTGTGTGTGTGTGTGTGTGTGTGTGTGTGTGTGTGTTTGTGTGTGTGTCTGCCTGTGTGTGTGTGTATGTATGTGTTTGTGTGTGTGTGTGCGTGCATGCATGTGTGTGTGTGTGTGTGCTTGTGTGGGTGTGTGCATGCATGTCTGTGGGTGTGAGTGTGTGTGTATGTATGTGTTTGTGTGTGTGTGTGCGTGCGTGCATGTGTGTGTGTGTGTGTGCTTGTGTGGGTGTGGGCATGCATGTCTGTGGGTGTGAGTGGGTGGTTGGATACATAACTCCTTATAAGTACATACTCATCTGTGCATTGTTCAGACACCTTCCACTGGGGATTGTACATGTCACATTTGATTGAAGGCTGTAAAGAGCAGTTGATGGATGTACAGTATTCACTTACTTCCTGTGCTTCTCCACCTCTACAGTCTGAGACGCTCAAAGAGGTGAAACATCATTTACAAGTTGCTGCCAAGAGAGAAGAAGAATTAGCTCATCTCCAAGGAAATCAAGAGCAGATGCAACAGTTGTTGGCTGAACGGGAACATCTCAGAATGGAAAATAGGAAGGTGTGTAGCTACATATGATATGTACGTACATATGTACAGAATAGCATGCATGTACTGTATATATTCTATTGTACATACAGTGGGTTTGTGTATGCACATGAAAGTACAGAATGTTCATACACGGTGTTAATTAGTGTTAATAGAGTGTAAGTGTTAATAGAGAGGAAAGGATTGATTGTACTGTACATGGCATATTTACAGGAGCTGAATGTTCAAACTACACTAGTATAATGCATGTGGTCCTTGTGTACATATAATTATTAGACTCAGTCAACATACATTCCATATGCAGTGAAACACACTGATTATTATCAGATTCTGATATATTGCAGCTACAAGAAGAACTTAGAGGTTTTGATCAAAGTTTCTTTGATGAAATTGAAGAAATCAAGTTTAATTATCATGAGTCTCTGAATAAGATCAAAAGATATCAAGAACAATTGAAGAACTTATCAACACAATACAATATAACTATTCCCGATCTGTAGGCAGTAGAGCATCAATATCATCCTTTGATATGTACTTAAGTTGTATTCCTATGATGACTACTGTAGTACAACTTGCTTAGTAAGTATACCGTGGTTAGCACATATATTTACCTTTGTTTATAATATTATTATACACTTCACTCAGGCCCTAACTCGTGTACACTGCATATGTTAACCAGTACTGATGGTAAGTAACAGATGGTATAAAATAGGTGCATCCTTCAAGTTGAACTGTATGGTCTCTGAGAGGAATACAATGTCTGCAGTTTATATGCATACAATTTGCAATATCATGTCGTTATACACACCTATTAATAATATTATTATTATGAATTCAGGTATAATATTATAGTAACAGTGCATCATATCAATTATTATAATAATAATTAACTATATTCATACAGTACATGGTTTGATCACATGCATCCAGTACTAGTCCACAGCTGTCTGCTATATAAGGGGAGGGGGTGTGTCCATCATACTGTAACTTTATAAATATCAGTGGACTACAGCCAGCAACTCATACAGTTCTGAATCAGTCTTTTTGCTAGCTTTCTAGATAGCAGTGTTCACAGTATTTATATTATTATTGATTGGACTGTGCATCTTTCTGAGTTATGGCAGAGAAGAGGCCTAGGACTGAAAGTTGTCATGCTTTGGTTCCTTATGCTAAAGAAGTGGCTCCACACTATGTTCAAATGAAAGTCTTACAACCAGAAGATCAGCAATCGATAATTGCTTTTGGAATGACTGGTCATGGAAAAAGTTCCTTTCTGAACTTGCTTCTCGGAGCTGATCTTGATGAACCAGTTTTTAAAACCAGTACCGGGGGACTTTCAGGAGTATCATCCAAGACCAAAGTAACCCAATGTGTTCATATGTCAATGAATGGCAGGCGTCTGGCACTTATAGATACTCCTGGATTCTGTGATACACACAGAATTGCAGATAATCGAGACAAAGAAGCTAGTCTGCTTGTGGAAGAGGAAGGACGCAAGTTCAGTGTCAATATCACAAAAGCGTTCGTGTTAGCTGGGAGAAAAGTTTCAGCCTTCATTTTCGTGTATCGACCTGATACACGTTTCTCTCTCGAAATGAGTGAACAGTTGAAGTTTCTGGAGGCCATAAATTTCCCTTGGGAACACTGCATTCTAGTGATGACTCACGGAGACCAGGTATACCGGGGTGTAGCAAAAGAAAAGTGGTACAAAAAACTTGATGCCGAATTAGCTGCGAAAGAGGGAGTAGATGAGCAGTTGAAAAGCCTCATACAGAGAACAACACCTCGCTATATGTTTGTCGATAACAGGTGCAGAGATAAGAAGTACCTAGCAGCAGTTATGGAAAGGTTTCTAGGGTTCATGAGGGAAATTACAGGCAGGCATGGACCCTACGATAATATACATTTCACATTTTTCCACATAGAGCACGATAGAGAATTTCGCAGCGCATATAAGGAAGCAATACAAGATGCTTCATTGGATAGGTTGACAGCAGAAATGAAAAGTGATTTCAAGCAGCTTGCACTCATTGGACATTCACTCGTTGCCAAGCAGGAAGAATTCATCAAAAACTTTCGAAGTGTCATCGATATGGTGGGTAAAAAGACGTTCACACCCATAGTTGCGGCCGCCACAAGCTTTGGAGTTGCAGCCATTGCAGCCGGTGCTATCGCCACTATTGTTGGTACAGCCCTCATTCCAGTGACCTTTGGATCCAGCGCTTTTGCTGTTGCAGTCGGTATAGGATCTATCGCTGGAGGGGCAACTGTTGCTGCAGGAGGTGTTGGCGCTGCAGCCGGTATCCCACTCATCAAGAAACTCAAAGATAGAGCAGAAGTGAAGCAAGCCCAGAGATGTCTGGATGAAACCACTGATGTTGTGAAAAGATTTTACGCGCAATACAAATTAATCATGGGAAAGATAAATGAAGCTCACCCCAATGCAGTGCATTCATTATTTGCACATTTTGCTACAATTCACATCCATGAATCAACTGTCGAAAGTGAAGACTTATTTGAAACTGCACAGGAATTGGGGGTATTCTATTCACTACGTAATGAAGAGAAGAATCCCTTATCAGAGTCAAGAGTGTCCTACACATTGCCAGTCAGCTTCAGTCTTCTTGCCTCCACCATGAATGTCGCTCAGACTGTCGGTACTACCATATCAGCTACACATGTTTCTAAAGGCGCAGAAGAAATTGATGCAACTTTGTTGAGAGAATGCGAGCGTACCCTTCAGAAAGAATTCAATACCATCAAAGCACTCTGTATCACCAAGGAAGTCTGAGACACTTTGATCCATGACATAATCCTGAGAATTTGGATGTCGTTAACTATCAACTATACATATACACAACTACATGCATGTTGTGTGACATGAGGTGTCACTACGTAGTAGCTTACAGTACTTAGTACATACTTGTTATCACCTTTGTACTCCACACACATGTACTCTGTTATATTAAATACTATTATACTATATAATTGTTGTTATCTTTATAATGCATACATAGGTGAAATTGTTACAAAACCTGTAATGTTATAAATTGATTTTCTCTGTACCGTACCAATTATACTCACTGTAGTAGTTATTTCTGTACTCGCTGTACCAGGTGTTATAATAGTATTGCATTCACTGTACCAACTATTACAGTATGTATTATGTATGTACGTATAATTGCTGACTATTGTTATATATTTGTATTGAAATAAATGTGGTAATTATTGCTGGGACTTCACAATTTCAGAAATATCATTATTTTACATGGTCTTATATACCACTAAGATGGTCTCGATATAAAGGGCAGGTACAAGCATGCTTGGGAATTGTATATAATATAATATACTTTAGCTACATATATATATTTATACTACGTATATTATAGTAAAATCGTATTATAATAAT
>OZ026551.1:4021266-4026266 GCA_964020155.1 Chondrilla cf. caribensis | reverse complement strand
TCCATGAGATATTGAATCACTGGGAAGTCACTGCTCAGATGTACGTATTAAGCTACACACTACACTCCAGCACACACTACACTCCAGCTCACTCTACACTCCAGCACACACTACACTCCAGTACACTCTACACTCCAGCACACACTACACTCCAGTACACTCTACACTCCAGCACACACTACACTCCAGCCCACTCTACACTCCAGCACACTCTACACTCCAGCCCACTCTACACTCCAGCACACTACACTCCAGCACACTACACTCCAGCACACTCTACACTCCAGCACACTCTACACTCCAGCACACTCTACACTCCAGTACACTCTACACTCCAGCACACACCACTCCAGCACACTACACTCCAGCACACTACACTCCAGCACACTACACTCCAGCACACTCTACACTCCAGCACACACTACACTCCAGCACACACTACACTCCAGCACACTACACTCCAGCACACTCTACACTCCAGCACACTCTACACTCCAGCACACTCTACACTCCAGCACACTCTACACTCCAGCACACTCTACACTCCAGCACACTCTACACTCCAGCACACTCTACACTACAACACACTCCACATTCCTTACTTGAGGGTTTGTTTGGCATTCACAGGTTCCACACATACAATTCCCAAGCCCAGAACACTCAACTCCATTGTTACCTCTCCTACATACAAGTATGGATGTACAGTATGAGAGCATGTGTGTGTGTGTGTGTGTGTGTGTGTGTGTGTGTGTGTGTGTGTGTGTGTGTGTGTGTGTGTGTGTGTGTGTGTGTGTGTGTGTGTGTGTTGGTGTGCATGTGTATTTGTGCATGCGTGTGTTTGTTTGTGTGTGTATGTGTGTGTGCACACGCATGTGTTGGTGTGCGTGGATGTGGGTGTTGCATGTGTGTGTGTGTGTGTGTGTTTGTTTGTGTATGTGTGAGTGCGCGCGCGGTGTGTGTGCGTGTATGTGTGTGTGTGTTGGTGTGCATGTGTATGTGTGCTAGTGTTGTTTTAGTTAGCAAAACCTATTTTAGTTATAGTTACAGTATTAGCTAGTATTAGTTACAATAATGAGTGTTTTACATGTACACTCTACCATCATGATATGCTCATGCCTACACAGTTCCCAATGCTCCTAGTCTTCAATAACCAGTATAACACACCATTTCCATTTACTGGGAACAATTTTATAGTGCTAATATTATGGTCTCTCTGTACTCTAACATAGTCTTGTACAGTATCTATAAGATTTGTGGCAGATATTTGATTATAGTTTTAGTTACGGACATTAATCATGTTTTTAGTTACAGTTATAGTTTTTTGAAGGCGACTCCTGTACTTTTAGTTAGTTATAGTTATGATTAACTAAAAGGTCCAGAGCATTACTAAAACATATTTTAGTTATAGTTATGATTAATCAAAACAACACTAATGTGTGCATGCGTGTGTGTGCGTGTGTGCGTGTGTGTGTGTGTTTGTGTGTGTATGTGTGAGTGCGCGCACGCGCGTGTGTGTGTGTTGGTGTGCATGTGTATGTGTGTATGCGTGTGTGTGCGTGCGTGCATGCGTGTGTGTGTGTGTGTGTGTGTGTGTGTGGGCGTGTGTGTATGTACGTATGTGGTTGTTGTATGTGTGTACATGTTTGTATATGTAATTGACAATCTACGTATGTGTACACACAGTATACATGTTTGTATGTGTGTTGCACGTACTATCTTGAGCAACAGTCTACTCACGGACAAGTGTCGGTAGGAGTTATACCATCATCAGGGTTCTCATCGATACACTGACATGTTCTACCATATCTGCATGTGGTAGGTATGGCAGAAGGTGGAGTTATGAATCGTACAATGAACATGATCATATCTATACTTCATGTAGCCATGTATGTATGTACGTACGTACGTATGTATGTATGTATGTATGCATGTATGTATGTATGTATACTTGTATCCTGGTTGAGGGTTAGATCAAAGGAGAAACTGTGCGTACATAAGCCATGTAGCACAGGTCAGTGATACAGCACAGGTCACCAGACAGGTTTCATTGTTAGGATTAATTGTGTGAGAACAAGGCAGGAAATTAGTAAACACATTTCTATTGCATATAGTATGTTGTATTGGACTATGTGTATATGTGCAGTATAAATTGTCTAACAATCACCAGGTTAGGATACAACTATTACATGTACATTATTATATGAGCTACAGCACAATTTGCCAGTAGGCACTAGATTTGTACTTCATATCAGAGGTACACTTACTATTAGTGCTACCTATCAGTGCTTAGTCTACATGAGCTAGGAGCTGAGTGAAGTGTATGTACTAACCAGGGTACTCCTTGAGTGAGTTGTACTGTACTTACTATCAGTACTGGTTGATGTTGTGTACATGTAGTAGTGAAGTGTATGTATGTACTGTATACGTACATGCAATGTTTATAGAAAGCATATAATTTTGGATCAACAGCAAGACTGCATTCTGCATTCTTGTTTTGACAAAAGAACAAATCCTGAAGCTAGCTTCCTTAGGAGGAGACAGTATTCATGAATTAGTAAATCCCCACAGGTGGTCATGGTTATGAGGATCTACTGTACTTTATCTGGTTCTACTGTACGTACTTCAACTGGTCCCATAGGTGGTCTCAATTGTGAGGTTCTACTGTACTTCAACTGGTCCCATAGGTGGTCTCAATTGTGAGGTTCTACTGTACTTCAACTGGTCCCATAGGTGGTCTCAATTGTGAAGTACAGTAGAACCAGATAAAGCCTTTGGTGGTCTCAATAGTGAGGTACTACTGTACTTCAACTGGTCCCATAGGTGGTCTCTAGTGTGAGGTTCTACTGTACTTCAACTGGTCCCATAGGTGGTCTCAATTGTGAGGTTCTACTGTACTTCAACTGTTCCCATAGGTGGTCTCAATTGTAAGGTTCTACTATACTTCAACTGGTCCCATAGGTGGTCTCAATTGTGAGGTTCTACTGTACTTCAACTATTCCCGTAGGTGGTCTCAATTGTGAGGTTCTACTGTACTTCAACTGGTCCCATAGGTGGTCTCAATTGTGAGGTTCTACTGTACTTCAACTGGTCCCATAGGCAGTCTCAATCGTGAGGTTCTACTGTTCAACATATGTACTCAATACACATATATGAGGTTCTACTGTACTGTATATATGAAATGTATGCTTACCTTCCTGGGTTACACACACATACTCCACAAGTTTTGTTTCCATTAGATGAACAATCAGTTGCATTGACCGTCTGACAAAGGTAGAGAAATGGCAGGTTACAACTTGTTGCACTGAATATACGTATACTGTAAGATTTGCCACAACAGCCGTAACCGTACAAAAAGGATTTACCTTCATGTATGCAGATACACATGCACACAAGAGGGAGGGTGAGAGAGAGAGGGTGTGTGTGTGTGTGCGTGTGTGTGTGCGTGTGTGTGCGTGTGTGTGTGCAGACTCACAAAAGTGGAGAAACTCACCGTAGTATCTTCGCATTCACAGGAACACAATCCTTTCACATTAATCTTAAAAGATCCAGGGAATGTATCCGAAATTGACACTCTGCATACATAGATGATAGAATTCCATGTGATTGTTGTGGTGCTTGTATTACTCTGTGCACTTCCAACAACAGAATTAGGACTACCTCCCTATTGAAACCATTTTGACTGGTTCCATAGATGGTCTCAATTGTGAAGTTCTACTGTACTTCAACTGGTCCCATAGGTGGTCTCAATTGTGAGGTTCTACCGTACTTCAACTGGTCCCATAGGTGGTCTCAATTGTGAGGTTCTACTGTACTTTTACTGATCCCATAGGTGGTCTCAATTGTGAGATTCTACTGTACTTCAACTGGTCCCATAGGTGGTCTCAATTGTGAGGTTCTACAGTACTTCAACTGGTCCCATAGGTGGTCTCAATTTTGAGGTTCTACCGTACTTCAACTGGTCCCATAGGTGGTCTCAATTTTGAGGTTTTACCGTACTTCAACTGGTCCCATAGGTGCACTCAATTCACGCTGAAGTTCCACTCTATACAGCTCGTCACAAAGAATTATAATATGGTGAAAACACTCACACTACTCCATTTTGTAATTGTTCCGTACACTCAGTGATATTCAGGGTCACCTCAATTGGAATCTGCGTAAATATACATCGTTCATGTTATATGTAATTTCATTTACCCCGGGAAAGCCATAAACCTCAAGGGCTACTATATCAGAAACTCAACAAATGTCTGGTACGTAAGTATGCACTAGTACTGGGATGATTAATTAATCGATTTTCATTTCAAATCTGATTATCGCTAACAAGTGAATTGATTAATTACAGAAAGTAATTGAGTGAGTAGAACAGGATGCTACATCCCCCATATTACCTAGAACCTTCACTCCACGAGTTCACTTCTACAAATCAAGAGTACCTGAAATTTGAAGACTCCACATTATGTCGATTGGATGACTAATCAGTCTAATAAGTGGGGGTGATTTTCAGTTACTCCTGCTTAATATTGACCGGTGATTAATTGATTAATCAATTAGTTACTATGCACAGAAAATAGATTCGAAAATTACAGCAGCTTCCCAGCACTAGTATGTATGCACATACAGTGGATTCTCGTTAATCCGCCACTTTATCCGCCAAACCTTTTAATCCGCCACAATTTCCCAGTACCAATATAATGTACATACAAGTACCAATGAATATCCAGTTAATCTGTCAAACTCATTAACCCACTATATTCTTCGAAAACGAATTGTGGCAGATTAACGAGTATTCACTGTACGTACGTGTGTGTACTTGTGACTAAAACACGAGTGTTAGTATACACACATATGTACATACACACAGATACTGTATGTAACATGTACACACATGTGTGTACACATGAACCAAATGTGCAGATATGTAGGTCATCCAGTACACAAAACCCACCTGCTCTCCAACACCAACATTCCTGCACTGGTCAGGTGTGTCCCCCGGTGTTGTC
>OZ026551.1:3998766-4006266 GCA_964020155.1 Chondrilla cf. caribensis | reverse complement strand
CGAACATCCAAGTTGGTTGGTATGTAAAAACAGGGCAGGTAGATCGCGATATTGAGTTCACTCCTCTGGGAACACCTTGGTTTCTACACAAAACGGCTTAGATTGTTAACTCCAACGAGAGATTATAACCATACCACGCACGTAGGGGTAAAAATTCGTAGCTCTTTCTACAAGCCGCAGAATAGTCGGAACTGTTCATGGTCAACAGCAGGTAGTACCACGCTAAACGTAGAGGCGATCCACCGCTATAGCCAAAACAAAAACTATTACTAAAACAACTTGAATCGAACACGTGTAGTGTACCGTATCCACTCAACGGCTATTCAACTTTGTGGTGGCAACCTGTTAGCAGTTGTGCTGGGGATAATAGTGTGTACGTACCCGTCTATTTACATACACCGTAGTTACGAAAAGGGGGGGTTGTGGGAGGTAAATTCAGAGAAATATCAGTCAAAACACCCCACTGTACGTTCAAACCAAACAACAATATCACTATCCCTTGACAGACTCACCACTCGTGGCGGGAAGAAGGGAGATGAGGGCTAATGCAGCGACATAGCGAACAAGGGAAGTCGCAGAAGTCATGTCGCGCGATCCTTTCTTCAGAAATTCGTAAAGTGGACTTTCGTCGGGTGATAAGCTACCGCAGCACGACCCACGTTCCAGCCACAATTCAATTACTATACGGGCACTTCCGAGTCGCTCAAAAAATCCGCCAGTGCCCACACTTTTTAGAAGAACGGCATAACAAATTCTGAACTTTGCGCTTCGTATGCGTTATACCGTGTACGATGAAGTTATCACGCGAATGGGCCTCTAAGTGGATTACCGGTAGTCTAGCCATATTATATAGATATTGTATACTCACGTATGGTCTAGCTAGCTGGAGCTAGACTATAGGTGAATCCGATCCCATGCAAAAACGTACACTTGTAAGTCCACAGGCATTTGCATGTGTGTTAACAATACATCTTACACTTATAATGGTTCGATTAATATACACATACTGAGCATAATATTGTGTACTTCTTCTTCCAAGTACTATAAAATTCCATTTGTTTGTTTGCACATCAACTATTATTGAAAACTGTGTTGCAGAATATTATGCAGAATGCTCAGTAGTTATGGACTTGACACCGTGGAGTGTCCGTTGTGGATCAACGGCTTGATCTTGAAATTGACAAGATAACAGTCTTGCATTCGTGTGAGATGACTTTAATTTGAAATTCATTTTGTTAGCCTTCCCCTCCAACATTCTCTCTAGTCTGCTCGGTCATAATAATATGATATGTATAATATTATGGTTATATTAACTGTTATTATTCTAATTGTGTATAATATTATTATTGTGTACACATGCATATGCATGCAGTATATACACTGGAACCTCTTTATTAAGGACACTTTGGGACCTTACTTTTAGTCCTTAATACAGGGGTTTCCTCAATTAAGAGGTCATTATACACTACAGTACTACACTGGGACACAGAATGGTGTCCTTACTATATAGTTTTCCACATTTCAGAGGTTTGTAATAGAGAGGTCCCACTGTATACATATACGAGGAACCCTCTATATAATATTATATAAGCATTTTGATCGATGTGCATTCTTGATCAATATATCTAATAATATTATATAATAACTAAGAATTATGTAATAATTTATAATAATTAGACCATCCTATTATTATATATATTATTGATTTTATTCACATTATCAATTCATATTATCATACTTTCACTATGGAACCGCAAATTAAAATTTCACAATGACTATTATAATATTATTATCATTGATTATTGAACTGCTGTACAATGAGTGAAGAATAGAGTGCCTCATCCACTTCTCCCTACTGGGACGATCACAAGAGTCAATACTATAATGTTCGATCATGCTACTATCGCTAGAGATATCAACACTATTAAATGGCCTACAATAATATTATTCTGTTAGCTATGATACAATATTTTATTTCTTGACTTCTGGTTTGATGTCAGTTCAGCACTTTTCCGGTGGGTTGTAGGGAGGGGCTTCCTCTTTACCCTTACCTTTGCCCGTGAAGAGTGGGTTCTGGTGCTCTGTTTGCGGGTCGCGATACAAGGGGTTCTGGTTTTCACCAAAAGTGGTCTTGTTCACGTCATCTTCAAACCTCTTGTATTCCATGTAGTCCTGGAAGTACGCACACACACAATACGAGGTAATCACGAACACATCCCAAACTAAAATGAGCTGGCAAGGCTTAAGCTTGTAGTTGACTCCGTGCATATTAGAAGTAGAGTGAATACTCGGTAATCTGCCGCAATATGTTTTCAAAGAATATGGTAGATTAATGAGTTTGGTAGATTAACTAGATATTCATTGGTACTTGTACATTATATTGGTACGGGGATATTGTGGGGGGTTAAAAGCTTTGACGGATAAAGATTGCAGATGGCAGATTGATGAGAATTCACTGTACCATGGAAATACACACACAACACGGGTTATCATGGTCACAAACTACATTCACATGCATTCTTCAGACTGATTGTGATGAGCTGAGGGAAGGCTTAGACTTGTATTTTACTCCATATGAAGGTTCTCCCAAGGATTTTGTGAGCGTGGAGCCCTCCATATTGGAAACAAAAAGGTTGTTCGATTTCCAACCTGATGTCACATTGTAGTGATCTTCCCAAACATCACACACGCCCAAAACAAACTCTAATACTCTGTAAGGCCATGACTTGCGTTGTCATCACAAATGTAGAGAGTCTCTGTACTGGTAGTCGGAAACTTGTCCTTTCTCACCAAGCCAACACATTTTCATGTCGAGAGATTCAAATTGGTGCACAAAACAGCCAAAAAGTATCCTATTCACAGCACTCAAGTCATGTAACCTTAATGCTACTATCATTATAATATACTATACTAATTTTCAGATGTGTATTTCATCCAACACAGAATGAACATTCGCCAATCAACTTACACTGTGATATGTACTACCTTTTCATAAAAATTATACTCGCTAATATAAACATCAGAACCTAGGAATTTCTGACCCAAGGACAACCTTCTGTTCTCAGTGTAGTGTTGTAGTCCGCTAGGTAATCTCTGATTCAAGGGAACCTCTGTAACAAGGACGCCATTCTGTATCCCATAGCCCCTCCTACCCCAGTCAATATATTAGCCCCTCCTACCCCAGTCTCAATATATTAGCCCCTCCTACCTCAGTCTCAACATATTAGCCCCTCCTACACCAGTCTCAATATATTAGCCCCTCCTACCCCAGTCTCAATATATTGGCCCCTCCTACCCCAGTCTCAATATATTGGCCCCTCCTACCCCAGTCTCAATATATTAGCCCCTCCTACCCCAGTCTCAATATATTAGCCCCTCCTACCCCAGTCTCAATATATTAGCCCCTCCTACCCCAGCCTCAATCTCCTTAGCCCAACAAATGTTACACTTTTTAAAAAGGTAAAAGGTTCTAAAACACTTGGTACCGTACATCACATGTCCTCCACATCCTATTGCTAACAGCTAGAGCTCACCATACACCATGCACAACATGTACTAACCAGAAGGTAAATAATGAGCTTGAGCAAGATCAGGATGACAATACCAAGTATAACGGCTGCAATGAATGCTGCAATAGCAAAGGCCCATACAGGGAGAGGGGTGGGACAATCTAGAGGGAGCAAGATCAGGATGTTAAGAGGGTGGTTGAGATGACAGTTGAGATGGTGGATGATGGCATACAGTATGCACAAACATAAGTACAACATACAAGTTTAATTGTATCCTGGTTGAGGGGTAGATTAAGGGAAAACTGTGCGTACATAAGCCATGTAGCACAGGTCAGTGATACAGCACAGGTCACCAGACAGGTTTCATTGTTTGGATTAATTGAGTGAGAACAAGGCAGAAAATTAGTAAACACACATTTCCATAGCATATAATATGTTGTATTGGACTATGTGTATATGTGCAGTATAAATTGTCTATCATTCACTACGTCAGGATACAACTACGTATTACATATATTATGCAATGTACTTGTGTACACACACTCCCTCACTTTGTGGTGTTCCATTGATCAACACTTGGTTTGTATCAGGCTGTCCAGAATTCGGAATGAAGTATTGGATACTACAGGCCCCGAGACTCAAAGAACAAGCAGTGGTAGTGTCGGCGGCGGTGCCACCAAAATTGGCTAAACTGATGGCACTGCATTGCGTGCTACAGCTGTCATCTTGTGCTCTTCTGAATTGGAAGTTCTCATCAAGGGAATAAAGACATCGAATACAGGATTCGTAGGATGAACAAGGTTCTTGACATCTCTGAACGAGAAAGAGCAAAGAAAGGAACAATAACGAACCGGAAATGAAGTGGATCCACTCGATTTAGACATAAAAAAGAGCAACTGCAAATACAAATATACACAAGGAACTTGCTACAAAGACCACCTGCCCAAGTGACCACCTGTCCTAAGTGACCACTACTGGACTACCCACAATGTCAACTCCACTACAGTGAAGCACCTGTGTATAAAGACCACCTGTCCTAAGTGACCACTACTGGACTACCCACAATGTCAACTCCACTACAATGAAGCACCTCTGTATAAAGACCACCTGTCCTAAGTGACCATTACTGGACTACACACAATGTCAACTCCACTACAGTGAAGCACCTCTGTATAAAGACCACCTGTCCTAAGTGACCATTATTGGACTACTCACAATATCAACTCCACTACAGTGAAGCACCTCTGTATAAAGACCACCTGTCCTAATTGACCATCACTGGACTACCCACAATGTCATCTCCACTACAGTAAAGCACCTCTGTATAAAGACCACCTGTCCTAAGTGACCATCACTGGACTACCCACAATGTCAACTCCACTACAGTAAAGCACCTCTGTATAAAGACCACCTGTCTACAGAGTCCACCCTTTCCTGGTCCCTTGGGTGGTCTCTATAATATTATACAGGTTTCACTGTAGTTGAAATCTTGGATAAGCAAAACTTTGCTGCTTCAGGACAATTTCCTATACACCACACCACTGTACCACATTTCTGAGTTCACTCCTATGTACATGCATTATATGACTAGTAATTTGAGTTAAAAAAACTCACAGGGTTGCTACCTACCCCGCACTCATATTACTCGGGTGTCTTTTTCAAGCTCAAAACAACCTTCCATGTAGATATTACGTTTGGCGAAGCTTTTGCACTCAACTTTTCAGACCAATTCTCAGTGTTACAAAAGCAGCCATCTTTTTGCACAATATTATGATAACATTCTGTTGCGGTTAGCTAAGGAACATACGTATATGTAACATACGTATGCTATAGAATATAGGTCAAAAATACTGTAGAGGAGTTTGTCATAATAGAGTTTCGCTGTATTAGTAAATGGGACACACATGCATAGATACGGTACATACAGTGAATTCTCATTAATCCACCACAATTCCCAGTACCCATGAATATACAGTTGATCTGCCATACTCATTAATCCACCATATTCTTTGAAAATGTATTGCAGTGGATTAACGAAAATTCACAGTATGTATATACGTACATACACATGTACGTATGTATCTTCTTGAACAAAGTACATACATATGCATGTACAGTTCACATTACTTACTGGATCGGTTGTTGACCGACAGAATTTGCACTGAGCTCCAATATAGCCCTCCTCACATTCGCAACTTCCGCACACACACTGCCCTCTACCATTGCACACTTCCTGTGAGTATAAAAGGCATTTATGAACACACCAAATACATAGTACATTAAGAAACTATGAAGAACCTGTCTAAGACAGTATAAACATAAATATTGTATACTGTATCCATGAACATATCAGTATGTATTGTGTAAGATAATACACATTCACATACATACACACACACACAGACACGCACACAAACACACACACACACACACACACACACACACACACACACACACACACACACACACACACACACATACGCACATGAATACACACACACACACACACACACACACACACACACACACACACACACACACACACACACACACACACACATACGCACATGAATACACACACACACACACACACACACACACACACACACACACATACACACACACACACACACACCTCAGAGTCATCAAAGCAGTTGGTTGTGTTTGAAGAGCAGTCACACGCTTCTCCAGTGTATCCTGGATTGCACATACATTCGTGACACACACAGTCTCCATTACCTGTACAAAATATAAACATACTACATAACAGTATCAACAACAGCATTATAAGCCTACCATAACAAATAATAACAACATTAAAAGTTCAACAAACTAAATAACAACAACAATAGTATGTATCTCACCAGGAAAAATAACAGCAATAGTATCTCACCACAACAAATAACAACAACAATTATAGCACCCCATGGAAAAAAATGACAACAACAACAGTATCTCACCAGAACAAATGACAACAACAACAGTATCTCAACAGAACAAATAACAACAACAATATTATCACATGGCAAACAAGTAATTCGAATTAAAAACTTGTTGGGCTGCCCCCGCAGTTGAATTACTTGGAGGTCTTTCTTAGGTTCAGAAAAACCTTCGCTGAAGATATCACGTTCGGCGGAGCTTCAGCGTACGAATTATAACCCAATTTCTAATTGTCGGCGTTCAAAATCGGCCATCTTCATTTCGTACAATATAAATTATAATATAAGTTCATTGTTGTAGTTACATGTAGGAACAAAGTCGAAATGAAAATAATTTAGGAAAACACAGAAACATATATATTCAAAAAAAATTATAATTTAATTTATAATATCAAAAATAACAACAACAACAGTAGTATCTCACCATAACAACAACAACAGTAGTATCTCACCATAACAAATAACAACAACAACAAAATATCTCACCAGAACAAATAGCTGAACCAACTCCGCCTCTCCTACAGGTGATGTTGCTACATTCACACATATCGCCGTAGTAATCAGTAGAACAGTTGCACCGGTTGCAGTCATCACAGGTTCCCACTCCCGAACACTCAAGCCCGTTGACAATAGGACAAGATGCAACGTTTCCTTCACACTGACATTGGCTACCATAGCTGTGGTGGATATAAACAGTAAGGTACATATGTACGTGAGTATGTCATATATGTACAGAGTACGTAGTCAGTACAGAACATAAGTACATGTGTACATACGTAAAAACATAGTTCATGCATGGACACACATACATCCACACCCCACACACACACACAAACACACACACCACTGATAACACACCCACACACACACACCACTGATCACACCCCACACACACACCCACAAACACCCCCCCACACCCACACATACACACCCACCCACACACCCACACAAACACCCCCCACACCCACACATACACACCCACACACCCACACACACACACACACACCACTGATCACACACACACACACACACACACACACACACACACACAC
>OZ026551.1:3986266-3991266 GCA_964020155.1 Chondrilla cf. caribensis | reverse complement strand
GGATTGCACTAACTACAAGGGAAAATACACATGAATGAATGCTAATGTACATGAACCGACATAAGTGTATATCATGCAGATATGCATGAATGGCATACAGTCAAACTTGTTCAGGGTATGTACATGTATATATCTTGGCTGGCACACTAAATTAGTATGTACTCTCTCATCAGATATTCTTACTATCAGTACTAGTTCAAACAGTAGTAGTGTACGCTAGCTAGGGACTGGGTGAGGTGCACTCACTAATCAGGAGTATGTGCTAACCAGGAGTATGTACTAACCAGGAGGGTGTACTAACCAGGAGTGTGTACTAAACAGGAGTGTGTACTAACCAGGAGTGTGTACTAACCAGGAGTGTGTACTAACCAGGAGTGTGCACTAACCAGGAGTGTGTACTAGCCAGGAGTGTGCACTAACCAGGAGTGTGTACTAGCCAGGAGTGTGTACTAACCAGGAGTGTGTACTAACCAGGAGTGTGTACTAACCAGGAGTGTGCACTAACCAGGAGTGTGTACTAGCCAGGAGTGTGTACTAACCAGGAGTGTATACTAACCAGAAGTATGTACTAACTGTATTTGCTATAGAGAACATTCATCCTATACGTCTGAGTATGCATACGTTCGTTTGCATGCTATCGACGACATCACCATCAGTGACAACAAAAACGTATAATTCGAGTGAAAGAATTCTTTGGGCTGCCACCTCTCACACTTGAATGACTTTCGTAGGTGTCTCTCTCAGGTTTTAAAGGACCTTCGCTGAAGATAATAATAATATTATGTACACCCGATGAAGCCTTTGCACTCCAATTATAGACTAATTTCCAACTTTGAGCATTTTGAAAATGGCCACCTTTTTCATATTATCATGAATTATAACTAATTCCCTGTAGTGTTCACATGCATACACGTACGTAGGGATGGGCGATACTAATTTTTGATACATACAATTATCATGCAGCAAAATATCGCAATATTCGATAATATCGCTATATTTGACATAATAATAATAACTAAAATATGTCCAAACTACACTTTTTAGTTATTAAATTATTCTCATTTTGACTCGCTTGATAATACGTGTCATTACGCGTAACCGCAACAATGAATTTATATTACGCGAGAAAACATGGCCGATTTGAAAACGAAGAGAATTAGAAATTGGGCTAGAATTCGAGTGCAATAGCTTTGATGACCGTAAAAATTTTAGCAAAGGGTCTTTTAAACCTAAGAAAGACATCCAAATAATTCAAGTACAGGGGTCGGCAGTGCTACTGCTTCACACCAACTGCGATATATCGTCAATACAATACAGTGAAACCTCTCTAATCCGACACTCAATGGGACCTGAGAATAATGTTGGATTAGGAGGTTGTTGGATTATGGAGTGCCTCTTACCATACTTCTGTATGGTGACTGTACCTCATATAATGGTCGGATTAGAGAGAATGTTGGATTATAGAGGTGTCGGATTAGCGAGGTTTCACTGTATATCGCGGCCGGGCAATCACTCGCTATACGATAATCGTGAAAATCATTATCGCGATATTATCGTATAACCAGTACATCACCCATCCCTACAGGTACGTACGTAGGTATACATATTATATAGCATAACATACAGGCAGCCCCTACAACAGCAACTACAAGTCAAAACAAACCCATATTGCCGATGTTGTCTCTGAAGGAGGAGAAGTGAGTTTCCATCATCGGACCAAGATCCATCAGAAAGTAAAGATCAAGAGGAAAGCTACCGGGTTGAAACGTAAAATCCAAAGTTTTGGTCTCTCCTGCAGAAAGAATGTACATACGTACGTATACACAGTATGTATTATACATACGTACATACGTATGTACATACACGAGTACATAAAAACACATACATAGGTGGTAAGCATTATACACAATATTACGTACGTATGTGTACATGTACGTATGTACATGAGTGCATCCTCGGTTATCAGAAACCTCAATCACCTGAACAACCTGAAATACTGAATCAGTCATTTTAATACTAATGGTGTCATGTACAAATGGCATTCTAGAGCTGCCTTAGTGGACAATCAAGTGAAGAAGTACGTACGTGTAAGCAGGTAAGCATGTATTTCTTTTATTTGAAGGCTTATTTGTGCTCCAAAGGCTTGCGGTGTGTTTCATGATGGCTAATATGTTAGCATAAGGAGAAAGTTTATCATTTCAGATACAACTTCAGTTATTCGAACTTTTCACCTGTGTGAACACTTCTTAAAAATTCCCTTCTCCTTCAGGGTTGGATAACTGAGGCTGCATTATGTTTCATTCTAATACATACGTACATATTATCATGTGCATGGAACTGCAAGAGGTGTCTATCCTGCATAAACACAACTACTCCAGTGTGTCAGTGACACATTACATAAATATGTACATACATACGTACGTATGTATGCATGCAAGTACTGTACATGAGTTGATCACACATACATACGTACGTACATACCTACAATATTGTACATGTAATAGGATGTATGTACATACGTATGTTTGTTGGTACATGATTTACGTACATAAGAATACACATACTTACTCACACACACGCGCGCGCGCGTGCACACACGTACGTACGTATACACACACACACACACACACACACACACACACACACACACACACACACAAACACACACACACACACACACACACACACACACACAAACACACACACACACATTCACACACACACACACACACACACACACACACACACACACACACACACACACACACACATTCACACACACACACAAACACACACACACACACACACACACACACACACACACACACACACACACACATTCACACACACACACACACACACACACACACACACACACACACACACACACCTGGTCTGATCTGAACTCTTTGTTCTTGTGGCTGTATTTGCACACCAGAACTGAAGGGGTCATTCTACACACACAAAAGTTAGAATAGACAGCACATCAAATGTACATATGAATGCAATCTTGATCATGCAAAATATGTAAGTACGCACAACTGTGATACAGTTGCACGAACATATGTACGTACGTATTTCAGCTAATATGTACGTGAATGGGGAAATGTAAATTCACATACGTACATTCGTACATGTAGTACATATCAGCACAATTACAAACTACGTACGTACGTACATATTTTAAAAGGTATATACGTATAAGTCATGATTTCTAGAACTCTCTTCACCAGGCTATGTTTTTAAACGTTCCTCAATCCAAAAGGATTTCCCAACAACATGCATGTACAATCTCAACCAGTATTAAATGTACTTATGTACATATGTACGTACTTACGTACCCTTGTCACCACTGGTGCTAAGATGGGATTTTCTGGATTTCCACATGTTTCACTACTTGGTATACATCTGGGGGTATCCTGAAAGGAGAGTAGGAAGGGTTAAAAGTTTAATATGCAGATACGGACATACGTACGTACGTACGTACATACGTAAGTATTATACATATGTACGTACGTATGTACATACATACATATGTACATATGTTTAATACAGCAAACACACAAATGCACATGCAGACATATGCAGTATACATACATACATACCTGTATGTACGTATGTATGTACTCTGTACATATGTTCAATACAACAAGCACACAAATGCACATGCAGACATATGCAGTATACATACATACATACCTGTATGTACGTATGTATGTACTCTGTACATATGTTCAATACAACAAGCACACACATGTATGCACGCATATAACATGCACACACACACATTCACATACGTACGTATGTACACACACCAGCATGCGCGGGCACACACTAGTATTTCACTGACACGGTATTGGCCTATCTGCCAATATTCTCTCATATTGGTATCAGCAGTGTTGTTGTTGCTGATACAGCCAACAGTGAAAACATGCAACTATTCAAATTTACTGTCTAATGGCCTTGGAGTTTACTATATTATGAGAATGTCCAAGACAAAATAGCTAAATTGGGTCATTTTGAAGTCACTGGATTAGGACATTAGGACTGAGATTTCATTATTTGTAATCAGAGCAGATCCATGTCTATTCATGAGTTCATGAGTGTTTAAATCCAGCAACTCCCACACTAGCAATCTTGTGAACAAAATATAGGATTGCCTGTTGGTATCGGCCTCTATCGCTCCTATTTTAGCAGTTGCTGTGAAATCGGTTAAATCCTGCATCGGGGCACCTCTAGTACACATACACACATACGTACACACACACAAATACACACACACACATACACACACACACACACACACACACACACACACATACGTACATACGTATACACACGCATGCCCATGCACACACATGAATGCACACGCACGCTCATGCACACACACACACACACACACACACACACACACACACACACACACACACACACACACACACAAATACACTTGTAACATACCCCATCTAGACACCACTGATAGTCGATCCCTCTTGCTATGCACTCATCACATTCACAATTTTGACCATCTGAAGGAAATAACGATACATATGAATTTGTATCCTGGTTGAGGGTTAGATGAAAGGGAAAGCTGTGCACACAATTCATGTAGCACAGGTCAGTGATACAGCACAGGTCACCAGACTGGTTTCAATGTTAGGATTAATAGCGTGAGAACAAGGCAGGAAGTTAGTGAACACAATTCTATTGCATATAATATGTTGTATTGGACTATGTGCACACATACAGTATAAATTGTCTATCATTCACTACACCAGGATACAACTACATATTACATGTCTATAAGCCACAGTAGGATTTCCAAAATACGTATGATGAATTAACGGGTTTGGCAGATAAACTGGATATTCATTAGTAAGTACGTACGTATGTACAGTACACTTCATAAAAAGGTCATGTTAACCGGTGAAAAATACCACTTATTGGTTAACTTTTAACAGTTAATGGTTAAAAGTTAACTCCCACGTCATGTACACGTT
>OZ026551.1:3978766-3981266 GCA_964020155.1 Chondrilla cf. caribensis | reverse complement strand
CCCAAGTGAATACTAAAGAACTGAAGCACCTACGTATTTGGTGGTTAAATCAAATTTGATGTTTCAATACATGTACAGGTGTTCACACATTCACATGTAAAGGCATGTGTAACGATGCAATGGATATTATACATACATACGTATGTAGATGTACACATGTACATATGTAGTGAATGTAGTATTGAAGATGTGGTGAATTTAGAGGTACAGATGTAAGTATGTAGAGGTACAGATGTAAGTATGTAGAGGTACAGATGTTAGAATGTAGAGGCAGAGACATGGTGAATGTAGAGGTACAGATGTGGTGAATTTAGAGGTACAGATGTTAGAATGTAGAGGTAGAGATATGGTGAATGTAGAGGTACAGATGTGGTGAATTTAGAGGTACAGATGTGGTGAATATAGAGGTACAGATGTGGTGAATGTAGAGGTACAGATGTGGTGAATATAGAGGTACAGATGTGGTGAATATAGAGGTACAGATGTGGTGAATATAGAGGTACAGATGTAAGACTGTAGAGGTAGAGATATGGTGAATGTAGTGGCTTATTAATCCATTGAATGTCATTCAACGAGACAACGGCTGCGACAATACCTGAATCATCTTTTGAACACAGACGTGGTTGTTGCTGTTTCGCATATACTTAGATAATACGCGCGGATCGGGGGAATTAAGATAGTACGTACGTACGACTACCGAAGACTAACTGTTGCAACCGTTTTCAGGCGGGAGAAGGATGGAGACCCCACTAGATACGAACACTAATCCCTTAGCAACGTACAACATAAATCTAGGTCGGTACCCCTTCTAATCATCTCCTATCTAGTGGAAGGACTGTTTAAACCTTTAAGGTTGCAAGACAACAGTACCTCGTGGCACGGATACAGTAAACTGCGACGGGGAGACTTGGAACACATATGCGGTTTAACGACCCATCTCTTACACCTAAGGACAAAATACTCCCAACGAGACCGACCCGACAAGAACCATTTCACACGTATCTCGACAGCCGCAGAATTGGAGGAAACTTGACGTGTAAAGATAAAACAAATCCACTTTACTCACCAGACACTTGGAAGCTGAGAAGAAGGATGGAGATCAATACCAGTAACGATCGCCTCATGCCGGAGAGAATCAACAGTGATCTAGCCGTACTAAAGGAATTTTTGGTCAGCACACGCTATCAAAACAACTACGCACGCTGTCTGGATGCCGGAGGTTGGTATAGCAGGTAACATTTCCGGTCATGCAACTATCACGTGCACAGATATGTTCGGCCGCTTATGATCAACTTCTGTTATTTTTAGCCACTCAAGCACGGACGTGTACATTAAATGCAACCGTTTTAACAAATTGTAACACTAATATTGAACTACACACACGAGATGAATGAATTTTTAACCTCATTTAGGGTCAGTTTGAGTTAGTAACTGTCTGGAAACATGCACCAAATCAACTTTCCTCAATGCTTCTGCCAAAGCCGCTTTAGTGCATTTCTTCCTTCTCAAGCGATTCTTCCGCCAGATATTCAAGCACGCATTGACTTTCTCCCTCACTGTTGGAAGTTTGGAGTCTTTAGAAGTTTCTGAGATTATTTTCTTCGGCAGTGAGAGGTATTCTGCCAATTTGGGCCAATTTGTATACAAGGTAATTTCAACAACCATGGAGACTTGGTCCAAGTCTGAATCAAGAGGAATCTGATCTGCAAATAACGGGGGAAAAGCATAAAGGAACACCCAAGCAAGTGTACTGCATTGTGCATCACAAACATGCATGTGGGGGGGGGGGAGCTATGGAGATTCTAAATACCCAGGGGACCTGCTGTACTGATTACTAAGAAGGGGTTATGGGATGTATTAGGATCAATTCCTGGACTTGCAGGTTTCTTTGGCAATTTTTTTCCACCAGTACCCCCTACCACAAACCAGAGAATGCCTGCTAATGAACTGATTTGGACTCATCTCACTGACTTGTGCCGAGAAACATTGTGTATGCTTGTCAATTGATGTCCATGGGAAGTACATGTAGCAGATAAAGCACTCCTTGGGTTGGTACATGAGAAATGTCCTCACTACAGCAGACTAAATTGATTGAGGGCACAACCCTTGGTCAATTAGTCTTATGCAGTGAGGACATTTCCCATGTACACACCAAAGGAGGGATTTATCTATTATGTATCTTGGCAACTAGAAGTGCATCAAATTAATCAGGTTTTGTCAAAAAGTACATCAACTTGACATGTTCTGAGTTGGTTGGTTAAGGTACATAACTATATACATATTGCCTTTGTTGTATTATAAGTAATCATATACTTGGGAAATGTACATAGGTCAGTTCGTTTGATGATACCTTCAACCAGGATACATATGTACATACAGTACGTGCACGTATGTACATTTCAGTGGACATCATCACATAGACATGTCTTTCATCATGGAAGTGTAATAGGATCAAATACCCATTAATTTGACACTTCCTGTCCAGTGTACTTCCTGTTAA
>OZ026551.1:3971266-3973766 GCA_964020155.1 Chondrilla cf. caribensis | reverse complement strand
TTTATTAATATTTACCCTTAAAATCACTGCGTCTAATTCTTCATATGTGTACTTCAACCTTATTCACTGTCAATGTTATCTTTAATGTCCTTGCTGAGCAAATGTCTTTTTAGATCAAATCTTGAGTTCTAGGACCACTGTTATCTTTTGTATTCATCGTTGTCAATTGATAATAGTGATTCAAACCCCTCACAGTAGCTGTATTTTATGGCAACGCCTGCAGCTGACACTTCGTTTTTTGTTTTCTGGATGTATCAACGGACAGTGTTCCCTCCACGCACACCCCTACATGCCAGTTTTCTATGTTTAGATCTCCAAAGAGATAAATATGCACTCATGCTTGTGGTGGAGTACATTATCTATGCAAGTATTGTACCTTGTGTGTGTGACACTGTATAATTCTTTTCTCATAATAATCCATTAATTAATAGTAATAATAATATTAATAATAATAATGTGGCTATACACATCATCATCATTACAACAGAAATATGTAAAAAAAAAAATAGTTATTGTTCTCTGTGTATAAATCAGTGGTATACTTATTTACATATTATGCATTATAGGGTTATATTGTGTGGGAATGATCGAGTATACCGTATAGCAGGAAATTTTCATGGGACAAAATTTTCGCAGATTTTGCAGTTGACCTAACATCTGCAAATTAAGGCGTTTTCATTGTTTTATCATGCGACTGTGGCCAGCATCCGCGAAAATTTTATCCACGAATTTTCATTTTTGGAGCCATCTGCGAAAATTTTGTCCTGCAAAAATTCCCACTATATGGTATGCTTGGTATGCACATGTACATATGTGTGTGCACACTGTGTTCTGCACCTTTTGTATGTATGCATGTATGTATGTATGTATGTATGTATGTATGTATGTATGTATGTATGTATGTATGTATGTATGTATGTATGTATGTATGTATGTATGTATGTATGTATGTATGTATGTATGTATGTAGTGTATGTTGCAATGGTGGCAAGAATGAATTATCAGATGGGATATATTACATATAAAATATTATAACTATAATATTATGTATAACTTCGAAAATGTGGTATTTTATGAAGAGAATTGGTTTCAGTTGGTGTAATGATGTATATCCTAGTTTCTTGCAATAACACCAATTGAAGCAATACAGCCACTGTGTGAGACTAACAAACGTCTGTAATTACAGCAGTAGAGCTTGTTCAAAAACTCAGGTTTACTCCATACAGTCTACAATGAGGGAGGATCGGATCTCAACATATGGGCAGATTATAGAGGTTCACTCAGCACATTTAACAATGATGCTCTATGTTTACACTGTATATACCTGCCGTCCACACCGGCAACGTGTGCATGTGTATGCGTGTGTACATACATGTGTGTGTATGATTTGTGTGCATATATAGACTCGATGTGTGTGCATTTTATGTATATGTATTATATTGTGTGTGTATTGTGCGTGTGTGCATGTGTGTATGTGTGCGTACATGTGTACATGCATGTGTGTGTGTGTGTGTGTGTGTGTGTGTGTGTGTGTGTGTGTGTGTACGTACGTGAGCATTGTGCTAAATGTGTTTGCTCAAGTTTCTTAGGCATGTTATAATTCTGAATAATCTATGCATGTATGTATGTATTGAACTGTTGACCATTATGAAACTCTAACTGATCATATCCAGCAATGCTTGATTGATTACCTGTTTGTATCATGTTGAATTACTGCTTATGCTACGTATGTTCTATTATTATTATCAGCATTCGGCATAATACATAACTTGTATACTGTGATGGTGTTCACTGTATGATGTATTCCTATTGATAACAAGCAGTAAATGTCCAGTGAATCACATATCAAGTAACTTGGCAGTGTTTACTATAGTGTAATAAGGAATGTCAATACTAGTACTGAATACGTACAATTGTGGTACAATTACTGTCATTTCACGTCATTTTCAATTATCTTACATGTGTGGACCATGCATGCAGTATGCCGTTGTTCTTGGACTGATAGGAAGGCTACTGCACGCCTGTTGAGTCCATGACCTTATACTAGCTCGCCTCACCCCACCTCAATATTGATGGATGTATACTGGGTTCCTCACACCCACATGTATAGACCTGGTTCCTAGGTCACACCCACATGTGTACACCTGGTCCCTGGATCACGCCCACATGTGTACACCTGGTCCCCATCTCACACCCACATGTGTACACCTGGTCCCCATCTCACACCAACATGTGTACACCTGGTCCCCATCTCACACACATGTGTACACCTGGTCCCCATCTCACACCAACATGTGTACACCTGGTCCCTGGATCACGCCCACATGTGTACACCTGGTCCCCATCTCACACCCACATGTGTACACCTGGTCCCCATCTCACACCAACATGTGTACACCTGGTCCCCATCTCACACACATGTGTACACCTGGTCACCATCTCAAACACATGTGTACACCTGGTCCCCATCTCACACCCACATGTGTACACCTGGTCCCCA
>OZ026551.1:3951266-3968766 GCA_964020155.1 Chondrilla cf. caribensis | reverse complement strand
GACGAGGACGGGGAGGTGCTTCATGCCCCGCGGCCGAGGAGAACATGCCACTTGCCACCATGCCTCAGCTGCTGTTGTCATCTCGCGTGTAGTCAACATCAAGCCATCATCCGATGTTAGGGTGGTAGACTGGCTTCTCGGGAGGTCCAGATTTCAGAGCCGTGATCTTTTACGTCTGGCACACCGAGTATCACGGGCGCCAGTCACCGATGTGGTCCTTTGTGACTTGACAGCTTCATGAGCACGGAGACCCAAGAATCACGGGTTTACCACCAATCCACGGACCAGAAGACAGAGATGAACTGACTTCACATCGGTAATCACCAGAGTCAGGCCGGCAGGACACACATCAAACAGCGCAGCAGCTTCCTCAACACAATGACAAGAGACTCCCCGGTAGGGCCCAAGTCCTAAACTAGTGTAGCATGTCTGGACCCTACAGTGCCGCGCGTGCGCATGCTGTGTGCATAGGAGGGTGTGTGCAAGGCGCAGTGTGTGCATAGTAAAGTGTATGCAACGTAAATGTAAATATAAAGGCACGGCCTAACTTACGTGCGTGCGCCCGAAGGCAATAATAAAGGGAAAAGGGTGGTGAGCAGAGAGCCGTGTGGTTCCGACAACATAGCCTTCGTAGGAATCTACTTACAGGACCCCTAGGGGAGACTAGCCGACCATGATCCCAGGCACCGCCCGCCTCCGAAGAGGACGGACGCCCAAACCTCGTCCGAGAACACTCGAGAGACCCGACGACTCACAGGAGACCGGGACGTGTGAACTCCATGCGTGATCTAACAGCGAACCGAAGAAGGAGAGGGTAGAACAGCTAACCACGCTTGCGCTCGGGGCACCCCCTCCAATTCGAATCCTCCAGCATCTGCAGCTTCCCCAACACGGATCTACTCACAAAGAAAATGGAGGTGATAGGACGTATTTTATAGACAATCGTACCGCCGTTTTTCAAACATTGCAAACTGATTGGCCGATAAACTTAAGACGTGGGCGTTATTTATTGTTTTATCCCGCCAAATATAATAGCTTTATTGAACTGTTATAAATTAGAGGGTTATCCCCATTAACTCTCAGTATCGCGCTTCAACTCAGAACTGAAATGACCAATGGATTGCTCAAGTTTGATATGTGATCAAAAGGAGGATTCCAAGCTATGACTGCCACTGATGAGATGTGTCGAATGCTTCCAGTTTTGAAACTCCACGCTTTAATTCTAGGCCCAGATTCTACACTCTAGAGGTCTAGTCTAGCGAGAATCTTTAATTCTACCCTAGTAGCACTTTGTGCAGAGCCTTGTCTTAGATGTGTTTGCTCAAGTTTCTTAGACATGTAATTCTCAATGATCTAAACAATATATATATATATATTGTGTATGTATTGATGATCATCCTCAAATGCCACAAAATGATGCTTATTATAATGCATATGTCTATCAAGATGGTACTCGCAGCTATCTGTATATTATATGCATTTACTGTATTTAACTTGATTTGGTAAATCACTTATACACGCACGTATGTACGTGAGTGCATGTATGTATTATGTGTTGTACATATGAATGCACATGCCAATGTGTATGCGCTTAACAAAAGATATGCGCTTAATAGAAAGCTGCGCTTAACAACCCGCTTTTACGGTAATCTGTATGATACAGAAAATAATCAATTCGCTGCAATTTGTTTCCAAAAATACTTATGGTGGATTGAAGGGTTTGGGATTAAAAGGTTTGGCCAATAAATGAGGAATTACTGTATTATGCATGTATATAGACAATGATAATAATGTGGAGTAGCATTTAATTTGTGACAATTTCTTGCTGCAGTGGACAGCCTGGCAAAGTGAACCAGTTTTTGCAATAGAAGTGGACCATGGGTCTCTTCCAACATTCTGGTGTGACATTCTAACTGATATCCAGCAATGCTTGATTGATTGCCTGTTTGCATCATGTATTACAATTATTTCGTCAATTGTAACCAATTCTCTTCTGTGTGTTGGCCATGCAGCTTGGTGTTGTTCTTGGACTGAAAGGAAGGCATTTGCACACCAGGCATGGCCATGTAGCTTACCTCACCCCACCTTTGCAATTGGCCTCAAATATGGGTATAATACTTGTAAATATTCCACCAAGCATATAATATGGATTATTATTATCCTGCTAATTAATAATATATTAATTAATATATAAAAATATCAATTAATAATATTCTGTAATTATATTGTATATAATAATTTATTTCATTTTGTTAGTGCATGTTGTAAAATTAAAATTATAGGGATCTCCCCTTATAAGTATATGTTAAATTACGTAATACATAGCTATTTAATAAACTGATATATTAAATTCTTGACAAGTTGAGGTTTACAAATTTGGCTATTAGACGTATATTGCAGCAATCATTATGCACATTCACTATACACTATGCACTATGCACTATGCACATTCTACAATGATCTATAATACTACTGAGTGTTTCATACATCATATATTTCGATTCATTAGAATGCATTCAACTTTGAAGTAAAGCGTTTCACGTGTGGCAGCATTTGGGGAAGGGGAAGCAACCCTTGGATGCACAGGGCTCATCTTCGCGACTGATCCCCCTTCTCATTTGCGATTCACCCCATGTCATTTTGGATTCAAAACCGGTCTTCACCTGCAAGAAGAATTACATACATGATTACTTAGTAGCAAGCCCGCATAAACATGTAGATACATATGAACACACACATACATGCATGCATATGTACATACGTATTACACATGAACATCCATGTGAACATACACATACATGCATGCACATGTACATACGTATTACACATGAACATCCATGTGAACATACACATACATGCATGCACATGTACATACGTATTACACATGTACATCCATGTGAACATACACATGCATGCATGTGTACATACGTATTACACATGTACATCCATGTGAACATACACATGCATGCATGTGTACATACGTATTACACATGTACATCCATGTGAACATACACATACATGCATGCATGTGTACATACGTATTATATATAATATACACCAGAACCTTCCAACTTACTAGATAAATACCCAAAAGACATTCTAAATTTGCACTTTTATCAGAGCTACTTGCTATATATCACTACTGGTTGATTTAGTGTACACAAATTAGAACTGAGTGATGTGTACTAGTCAGGAGTACATACTGTATGTGCTAATAAGAGTACCTACTGAACAGGTTTAAATAATTTTACAGATGATATATTATATATACATAATATATATATTATATACAGAATATAATATACAGGTGATACTTATGCATGCATGCATAAATGTGTGTGTGTGTGTGCGTGCGTGTGTGTGTGTGTGTGCGTGTGTGTGTGTGTGTGTGTGTGTGTGTGTGTGTGTGTGTGTGTGCACGCGCGTGTGCGTTGAGTGTTCACATCCACGAATACATGCATGTACGTACATACGTACATATTATTATGTCTATATAATACTCCATGTATATATGCATGTGTGTATGTACTATGCATGCATGCAGGTATGCCCACACACCTCCATGATGGTTTTCATCACTGTGTCATACTCCGGATCATCTTTGGTCAGTGTATACACCTCACTGGGATCCTCAAAGAGGTTGTACAGCAAGGGAGGGTCTTCCTTGGTCTGCTTGTGATCAGGTCGGCAGTCGGTGTCGGGATAGGTCTCAGAGCAAACCGGGGAGCTGCAAACCGAACACATGAGTGATAGGTCAGAGGGCAGATAAGTGATAGGTCAGAGGGCAGATAAGTGATAGGTCAGGGGGCAAATAAGTGATAGATCAGAGGGCAGATAAGTGATAGGTCAGAGGGCAGATACAACTTCTTAAGAAACAGAATTATCACCTGAATATTGTCACATATGAAGTATACGTACATAATAGTATACGTATACTTCATATGTATTATGTGTACATAGATATATGAGGTATCTTATGTATTCTGAGGTGACCTTATACCCTGTGAGTAACTCAAGGAGCATCCAGTAAATGTATAGCATGTGGAACACCAGCAGTGAGAACATCTTAGTGACAGGACCACTTCAGTAATGAGACCACCTCAATAATAGGAGCAACACAAAAAATAAGACCACCTCAGTAAAGAGACCACCTTAGTAATAGGACCACCTCAGTAATAGGACCACCTCAGTAATAGGACCACCTCAGTAATAGGGCACCTCAGCAATAGGACCACCTCAGTAATGGGACCACCTCAGCAATAGGACCACCTCAGTAAAGAGACCACCTTAGTAATAGAACCACCTCAGTAACAGGACTAACTCAGTAATAGGTACACCTCAGTAATGAGACTGCTCAAGCAATAGGACAAACTCCTTAACCTACGTAGGAAACCTCTGTAATAAGGACACCATTCTGTGTCCCAGTGTAATACTGTAGTGTATTGGGCAACTCCGAAATGAGGGAACCTCTGTAATAAGGACACCATTTTGTGTCCCAGTGTTGTACTGTAGTGTGTTAGGTGACCTCTGAAATGAGGACTGTACGTACAAATACACTCTCACCCCTCAGTAAAGAAGTGGGCCTTGTACTGCTTGTAGCGAACAGCATAAACCCCATCAGACTGATCTGGAACGGTGGGGTAATAGTAGAAGGCCTCCCTCAAGCTCTGCAGGTGTATCGAATGAAGTCTTACAATTACTATTACTTTGAACGTGAAAAATATCCCAATGTACACGTGAATGTAGTGTTTGTGTGTGTGTGTGTGTGTGTGTGTGTGTGTGTGTGTGTGTGTGTGTGTGTGTGTGTGTGTGTGCGTGTGTGTGTCTGTGTGAACATGCATGTGTGTGTACATAATATGCATGTGACTGAGTGTGGATGTGTGTGTTTGTGTTTGTTGATTCTATGCATGCATGTTTATGTGCTGCAATTGAATGTATTCAGGGTCCATATTATGCAGACGTGTACAATCACATAACGCACATACAACACACACACACACACACACACACACACACACACACACACACACACACACACAAACACACACACACACACACACACACACACACACACACACACACACACCTTCCCATTATCAAACAAGATGGAACTCATGTCATATCCATCAAGAACAACATCTTTTTTAGGTTGGACATCAGCAAGTTTCAGGATCGTTGGAAGAAGATCCAAATTGGATGACATCTATTAAAAGAGAAACAAAAACTACCATAGCAATTGTATTCATGTGTATTAATCAAAGACAACATACAGTAACATAGGCAGGAAATCGCAATACAGAAGTATTGGGTGGTACTTGTATTAAACATGCAATAAATACATATGTACTATACAATATAAAAATATGGTTCAATTGATGTGAATGAAAATCCACACACGCACGCACGCACGCACGCATGCACGCACGCACGCACGCACGCACGCACACACACACACACACACACACTCCAACCTCTCTAGTCAGTCCTGGCTTGATCCTTCCTGGCCACCATGCTATGGCAGGCTCTCTCTGACCTCCTTCGTAAGTGGTACCTTTACCACACTTCAGTAGTCCAGCATTGCCTCCACGTATCTCTCGTAAGAAGGATGGGCTGAACGTTTAGAAGGAGAGTTAAGGAACGAGTCTTTCCATTCGGAACCACTTTATAACAGCAACTCAATTGAGATCAACTTTATACGTATTACAAAGATATCACTCTGCAACCAGGTGTAGTTCTACAATGCATTGAATGCCCTCTATAAAGTGCAGGAACCTCTACAATAAGGACACAATTTGGCATAGTACTGTAGGTGACCTACAAATTGAGGAACCTCTGTAATAAGGACACACCTTGAGCTTCAGATGTGTCTGAAATAGATAGACTTCACTGACCTTATCAAGGCATGATGAAACGACTGTTTCAATACGAACAATGGCATAGTATGCCCACATACGTAGTGTCCATGTAGATTTCAAACCACACAGCATGTGCCCACAATGTATCTTCCAACACTGTAGGCATGTACATTATGTACTGTATGTACATACTGTGTGCACCTTATGTACTGTGTGTACCTTATGTGCTGTGTGTACTGTATGTACTGTGTGTACTGTATGTACTGTGTACTGTGTGTACTACGTATATGTAATACATAGCATTGTATTTACTGTATGCACTGCACTATGTGTACTATAATACTGTGTGCACTGCATGTACAGCACACACACACACACACACACACACACACACACACACACACACACACACACACACACACCACATCCTGTATCCTGGTACAGTATACAGATATACTGTTGAGCATATGGTCATACGTACAGTAGCAATAGCTATCTAGCATATGTACATCAGGCCTCATCACAGGTACACACACTACAGGTACTGACCAACAAACACAGTGCCTACTGTATGACCACTCACCCATTGTCCGATGTGAAGAAAACGAACGTATTCTTGTCCACTCCTGCTTCCTTCAAAGCAGACATGATCTGACCAACTCCATCGTCCATTTCATTCTGAAAAAAAATGACAGATTCCCTAACTCTCAACACAGCACACACGAGTTACCTGTATATGTGTACGTATGTACTGTAACAGTGCTAGCCACTTAATGTGCTGCAATTGGTTTGGGTGAATTATGGCCTACTACCTATTTGGCATGGAGTAACATCCCATTTGACTCCCCATACTGTACAAACATACATAAAGCACCATACCAAGATACCAACATCTATAACAACAACATCAACAACATATATAACAACAACATCAACAATAACAACATATATAACAACAACATCAACAACAACAACATATATAGCAACAACATCAACAACATCTAAAACAACAACATCAACAACATATATAACAACAACAACAATATATGAACACATATACCTGCATCACACGGATAAGTCTCTTTCAGAGTTTTTTCGTGGATTTTAAGTGACTTGGTGTACAAAGTACGTAGTACAATAATTTTTAGTAGATTCAGTGGATATTCATTACGATTTGTACGAGTATCACATTGGTATTGGGAAATTGTGGCCAATAAAGAGTTTGGCGGATAAAGTAGTGGCTGATTAACAAAAATTCACTGTTAGTAGTATCTGAGAAAAGCACTGATAATTACTACTGCTTACCAAGGCATCACCATATGGTCCTCTGATACTGGAATTTGTAAACTTTTCTCCGGCATATTGAGGATGGTGCATGTGTTGGAAGGCCATGTACAAGAAGAATGGTGTTCCCTCACCTGCAGTACAGAAAGGTACGTATGGTCAGTTATGAAGGATGGTGGATCTTAGACACACCCACCCACACCCACACTTACACACCACATACTGTACACAAACAAATGTACATACACCCAAATCCATCCACTCATCCACTCCTACATACATGTACCCACCCATCCACACACACACACTAACACACACCCATCCACGAGTTAATGCAAAGTCAAAAATCACAAGCGTCATATCAGTAAGAATTCACTGTAAGCCAAACATGTACAATTATCAGAGATGAATTATGTGTACATGTATGGCTAGCTGCACTTGTATTTTGATAGTCAAGTCATAATTTGATAGTCAAGCCACAATTTGATAGTCAAGTCACAATTTGATAGTCAAGCCACAATTTGATAGTCAAGTCACAATTTGATAGTCAAGTCACAATTTGATAGTCAAGCCACAATTTGATAGTCAAGTCACAATTTGATAGTCAAGCCACAATTTGATAGTCAAGTCACAATTTGATAGTCAACCCACAAGACTATGCCACAAGTTCACCAGAAACACATGACAAAAGTGACCTCAACTTCAGGAAACGACCTTTAATGACAAAATAAACTATTTACAAAGTAGGAACTCTTGAATCAACCAAATACCAAATAGAGGGATAATAACAGGAAATCATATCATTCTGTTATGGTTCTTTCAGCCCACTGTTTGTATAACACTAGCAGGTGATAGTGACATAGTTAAATTAACATTACAATGTCATGCTAAAGTTAATAACCTTTTAGTCCATGCACTCCACTATATTTTTTGTCTTATTAATATGATATAGTACTTGAATACATTTATTTTTAGTAGTTTTCTTACTACAAAATTAGCCGAAAGTGACTTTTAAATGCTGGTAGGGGCTTAATACCTGTCCATAGGCAATATTTTTGCAAAACAGTAATGTATGCATGATATAGGCCACCATTGTATTTCCCACCATCCCTACATAGAGTTCTACTACACTCTATGATAATGTATGTAGTAGATAAATCCCTCCTTGGATAGGTACATGGGAAATGTACTCATTGCAAAGACTAATTGACCGAGGGCGCAGCCCGAGGTCAATTAGTCTTTGCAATGAATACAATTTCCCGTGTACCTATCCAAGGAGGGATTTATCTATTATGTATCCTGGCAACTCAGAACCAATTACATTTTGTCAAAAAGTGTATCAAATTAATCAGGATTTGTCGAAAAGTGTATCAACTTAATCTGGATTTGTCGAAAAGTGTATCAACTTCATCCGTTCTGAGCTAGTACATGGGGAATGTACTTAAGTCGGTTCCTTTGATGTTACCTTCAACCAGGATACATTGTATGATGGATGTCACACTCAGTCAGGCCCACACAGATGGTCTGTGTATGCACAAAAATAGTCTAAAATATTTGATTGAGGAGAAAACGGGTGAAAAAATTAATGTCCAATGAAAATTTAACCCTCCTGCCCAATCTCAATACTCGGGATTTCTGATCACAAAAGCAACAAGGTCCCTGGAAAGAGGGATATTGTTACAAAATGGGCAAATCTGGACTGATCATCTGAAATGAGGTCTGCTCTCACTTAACCAATGTCCACTGACCCCACTGTCATACAGGCATGGTAGCAACTAACTGGCTTGTTTCTTGATGTAGTTAGTAGCAGTGGAGAACATCCTCTCGTCCAATGTGGTGAACTTGACAGGCTGCTCAATAATGTCCATGTTCTCAAACAGGGGGCATGAAACAAACAAAGGATCTGTAGAGAAAATTATTTCATTTACACAGTTTGTCAATAGATATATATATATACAGTGAAAACTCGTTAATCCGCCGCAATTCGTTTTCAAAGAATATGGTTGATTAACGTGTTTGGCAGATTAACTGGATATTCATTGGTACTTGTACATTATATTGGTACTGGGAAATTGTGGCAGATTAAACGGTTTGGCAGATAAAGCAGTGACGGATAAACGAGAATTCACTGTATTGTGGAATCAGGTAGAAGTACTTCAGGTACTATACATACCCTCTCATATATAGTAATACATACAAGTACAGTATAGTATCATATATGCTATACTATAACATATATTAGTATAGTATTGTATATGTACTAGAGTAACTTCTGACCACCAATTTACACTTTGATATAATGGTTACATACACTGTGGAAATCAACCGACAAATACAATGGCACAGCAATAAGTGGAGTATTTCTACAGATATATTTAACAATACATAAAATATAGCATGCTACAGGTATCCCATAGTGTGCAGTTGAAACTCACAACAATCGTCAAAGCAGGAAACATTGGGGTAGAAGCAGGTGACACAGGGACAGAGGTCATGAGCATAAGGTATTCCCTGGTTGAGTAAGATTGAGAATATTACAGTGTGTGTGTGTGTGTGTGTGTGTGTGTGTGTGTGTATGTTTATGTTTGCATGTATGTGTTTGCATGTTTGTATACTTTGTGTTTGTATGTGTGTATGTTTATGTTTGCATGCATGTGTTTGCATGTATGTATATGCTTGCATGTACATATGGGTTTGCATGTGTGTGTGTGTGTGTGTGTGTGTGTGTGTGTGTGTGTGTGTGTATGTTTATGTTTGCATGTATGTGTTTGCATGTTTGTATATTTTGTGTTTGTATGTGTGTATGTTTATGTTTGCAAGCATGTGTTTGCATGTATATGTATGCTTGCATGTACATATGGGTTTGCATGTGTGTGTGTGTGTGTGGGTAGGTGGGTGTGGGTGTGCATGCAAGCATGTGCATATTCGTATGTGCATAATATTATACAGACTATGTGTACACATGTTCACAGACACTGTACAACTCACTCACATAGTAATAATCAAACCCGTGGTTAGTTGGCAAGTACTCATTGTTGGCACCCACTCCCAGATGCCACTTCCCTACAATAGCTGTGCTGTACCCAACCTCCTTCAGGTACTCAGCAATGGTGGTCTCATTGTGGGGCAGTCCTATTATATGTACAGAAATACTCAAAAGGATATAAAAGTCTATGTATTAGTACAGAGATACACGAGGTGCGTATGTGTATGTGATAATATTCAGTATGTATTTATTGTACATTGAATTTCCAATCAAAAACATTTGTACATGCATATGTTAATGTATGAATAATATTATTTACTGTAGATCAGTGTACATGTGTATATGATATTGTACATACAGTATGTGCAAATTGAACATACATAGACTATATTATACACGTCTTATACAGTATATGTGGCACGGTACATACCTCCAATACTGAATGGGAAGAAAACATTGGGATAAACTCCAGATCGGATTTGATATCGGCCAGTCAGCAAGGCAGCTCTGTGGAAGTGTTGAAGAGGGATGGAATCATACAAACCAACTTTCACGTAACACACACTTGTAGTCTTACCTCGAAGGGCTGCAAACTGGGCTCGAAGCATAAAAATCCGTGAAGCGGAGTCCTTCGGCTGCAAGTTGGTCGATGTTAGGAGTGGTGGATGTGGGGTGTCCATAGCAACCAAGATCTCCATATCCCAGCTGCACAATATTATCAACCAGGACAAAAGTAGCGCGGTATTACGACTCTTACAACGAAAAACCTCCACAAAATAGTGTATTGGACCGATAGTGGAATGAACTTGAGTGATGATATAATAAAATGCGGAACGCAATGTCGAAGACTCACATCATCAGCAAACAATATGACAAAGTTCGGTTTCTGACAGGACACAGATACCAAAACGGATACCAGACAGCAAAAAGAAGCGACACTAGCTCCAGAGAGGAGTCTCATCTTCCTTTGTGCGATGCGAACCTATAAAAATCGTCAAATTTAGATGAAAATCTACAACCGCGAGTTATGTCCGGTCACGCGGGAGGGGCTGTCCCTATCTTCACGCGGAGTGACTGAAACGAGGAACGGAATGGAACAACGAGGAACAAAAATCATGTGACAAGGAACGGAAATCATGTGACAAGGAATGGAAGTCATGTGATAAGGAACGGAAGTCATTTGTACAACGTCGCGGTTCCTTATTTCGTACGAAAGCGCATGAAAAAGCGTTAAATATCTTCAATGAAAAAAGCAGAAAATTAAACTAGTTCTAAAAATAAACGTTTAATCGATAAAAATAGAAGCTATTTTCCTTTTATGGACAATTTATAGTTGCCCTCGTGATTAATAGCGCGGTTTCTTAAGGTCACAATATGGCATTACTTCTGAGCAAAGTCAGTTCTTTGTCCACTGAAAAGGCAGCAGCTATACTTAGATCTCCATCTTATCTTCGGAAAGCATCTGGCAGACCCCCAGTGAAGCCAAACAGTGGAGATGTATATATCTTCCATGCAGAACTCGAAAAACAAGGTTTGTTGAAAAATGACCATGCAATTGCAAAAATAAGACAAAAACAAAGGTTTGGGTATCCTGTGTACAGTTAGTGTATAAAATTTAATAATAACTACCAATAGCACCTGCAGAGTAGAAAAAAATACAACAATTCAATATTCACTATTTGAATGAATACTACATCAAGTATTATCATTATGTATATAGATGACTGGAGATGTGATCAGCATCGATGGGTATCACAAGGAGTACACTGTCTTCCAAAGGCAGCCCCTATCATTAAAAAAATGTACTTCCAGATTGATACGGTCGATGGCCCAAATAAGGGATTTCAACGACATGCGTATCAATTGTTAGGGGATAAGAGAACAACCGTTATCCATTACATTGGTGACACGTCATTGTCAGAGGGACTTACTCACAGGGGTAATACCACCAACCAAAATAGCCAACACTACCGCACACTTCCGTCTTATATGGTACAACTCAAACAGAAAGCAATATCTCACAATCTGCCTTCTGTCACCTATAAGAAGGAAGTGGCCACCATGAGTACTGATACTACTTATATGGCAATTACAACGCCAAGGAACATGAAACAGGTATGTATCTGCACCACATACACAAACAGCAGGCATGCTTGTGTGCATCCATGTCATACATGTGTGTGCATACATGGTGTGTGTGTGTGTGTGTGTGTGTGTGTGTGTGTGTGTGTGTGTGTGTGTGTACGTGTACATTTCAACCTTGCAACCAGTCGTCAACTCGTGTTTACCTTATAGTGGAAAATTTTTGTGCAAGAAAGTTTGCGATTTCATGCTCAAACAAGTATTTTGTATTTGTGTTTTGATATTTTTGCTGGTAAGGATTTTCGTGAATAAACCTTGGGAATTGAGTCAAATTGCAAAAATGCACATGTTTAACCTCATGAATTTTCCTGCTATGAAGTAACAGTATCCACAAAAATAATGTTTGAAAATTTAGTGAATTTATAGAGTGAATCATTTAATTCACAGATCAGGAATTTGAGATATCAGATGCGCCATGGCACAAGACTCTCCCAAGATAGCATCTACAACATACATATGCTAGCATATGAGATCAGTGGGTTTGTCAGGAAAATTGTCACCTTTCCTGACTTGGAGGTGGTTTTTGGAATGGCAGAGGTGGTGGATGGTCTGGAGAGGGAGTTACAACTGAGTGAGCCTGGACAGCTGTTATCGTATGACACCACATTTCAACTGGGAAATTTCTATTTATCACTAATCCTTTACAAGTCTAAGATCTTCCAGGAAGAGCCCTGCATCCCTGCACTATTCCTGATACATGAGAGGAAGTTCACATCCACGCATGCAACCTTTTTCAGCGAACTGAAAAAGGTGGTCCCATCAATACAGAGGTCCCGGATACCCATTGTAACTGACAGGGAGAGGGCAATTACTTCCGCCATCAAGAGTGTACTCCCCGAAATTCCCAATTTGTCCTGCTGGAACCATATCTTCCAGGATGTCTGAAGGTGGCTAACTGTACACGGGGCTCCACAAAGTGAGAGTACATTGTATATAGGACACCTTCGGCAACTGTTCAGCCAGCCATCTTTGGAGGAGTACCATGCAACCCTGCAGCAGTTACGAGGCGTATGGGATGATGTGTTTGATGACTACTACACTAAGCACATTCATCCATGTGCGTTAAACAATAGTTCATACGTGTATAATGCTGTATGTACTTTCACCCACACCAGGTAAATCAGCAAAGTGTGTGTACTGTGGAAGAAATTTCAGTAAACTTGCTCTCAGAAATCATCAGGTACATGGTATACATTCAACCATGAATTTGTAAACATATCACATAATGAACATTTAAATACCACTTAGCAAATATGCAATAAAAGAAAATTAAGCAATTCATTGCAGAAAGGTGCGAATGATGAATATGTACGATTAAAATGTATTACATATATTCTTAGTACATACAGTACTTACCATGTTACTAACGCGCAATGATTATTGTACTCTGTAGTACCAGCCACTGTGGGAAATATAGTACACCAGCAGTATGTAGCCACTACAAAACAGCAAATGAACATGACAGTTGATGATTTACAGGACATTGCACGTATGTGTACATTTTAGTTGATGTTCATGCTACAATAAAATATGTTCAGTACTGTACATCCATCTAATTTGAAAACAGCTAAGAAAAGAGCATGGTCGAAAAACTTCACACAAAAGGAAGTGGCAGAAGCATTAGCAGTATCTGACCCAAACTGTTCTATGGAATACTACACTTGTGCCCAGGCCCACGATTTGAATGACGTTCTTCTAGGGCAAGATCTTACTGGCGAGGTGCGTGAATTATACATACCTATACTTACGTATATTAGAATACATTTATTACATATTTACAATCACTAGGCTGTTGATGCATTCCTTATTCTGATATCAGCAAGAGCGAAAACTGCGGTATGTGCATTTACACTGAGCAAACATGCAAGACATGTACATCTTTTCATTCGAAAACCTACAAATGGAGGTACTTTAAATGGGGTATTACGTTAATATTAGGGAACTGAAGTTTATCCAATGACACACAAATGTCATACTTTCATGGCTACGCAAAACTATGCAATTGAACAATGGATACCAGTAAGTATATGCCGTACCAATCATGCTATGTGTATAGCATGATTTCAACAAAAATACAGGTGGAAGGTTTAAAATCTTATGACTACATATTGGTGCCAGTAGTGGCACATAGCCATTGGACATTGGGAGTGAGTTGGAGTGCCTTCAAAGGAGTATAGACAATGATATGTCAAGTGGATTCATTTACGGCTTGGTGATGTAGGTTATTGACAAGGGAAATAAAAGTGTTAGTTTCTATGATTCCATTGGCGGACAGAACTGTAGTTACGTATCCTTATTGAAGTGAGTTGCAATCATCATTATTAGGAGTACAGTGAAACCTCTCTAATCCGACACTCAACGGGGAATGAAAATAACGTCGTATTAAGAGGTTGTCGGATTAGAGAGGTTTCATCGTCAAATAAATGTAATACATGTACACTTTTTCATATTTATTATACAGTATTTCACTGACAGTATGTTATGTTGCATGTATAATTATGTACCTAGTCTTATTATTGTATCACTATTAACAATGTATATATAATAAACATGAAAAAATGTACATGGATAAATATTACTTGGTGTTATTTTTAAAAAAGGATGTTAAACTGCTCTGCTTTAAATATTTTTGTTTGCCAGCAATTGACCTTTTTTCAACAACTTGTGTCATTTTGTCCACAAGTGTGAGGCACTCTTGGTCATTATGCTGGAAATACAATGCCAATCGTGATAAATAGGCCAGAGCCTCTGTTGTTGTGGGTGGGGATGGATCCACTTGCATCAAAGTGTCATCGTCATTGTCGTCATCATCATCATGATAAATTTCCGCGCATGACCCGTTACACCAGGGTCCGATTATTGCGTCATACGTTTGGGGCTACCGTTCAGTTGTATTGCGTAATTATAGAACATGGCGCCCGCAAGCTCGACGGTGGATGAATGCAGAAAAAATCGAACGAATTTACTCTGTATCTGTAAAATTGTCGGACTGTAGAGGTATTTTTTGTTCTGGGGACTTCAAAATCAATGTCGGTTTTCGGATTAGGCATTTGTCGGATTAGGCAGGTCATTTTGTATTGAAAAAGTGTCCGTGCTTGGAATTTGGTGTCGGTTTAAGCATTTGTCGGTTTAGAGAGGTGTCGGATTGGACAGGTTCTACTGTATGAACATTTACATCCACTTTTCCAACAGGTTGATAGGTACTACTGCTTTCCCAGAAATAAAGACATGGACTCTATTTCAACCATCGGTAAGGTAGCTACAGTTCATACTAAGTTGCAAAGTGAAATGATATACATAGCTCCATTATACTTACATATGACATTGTACGCTTTCACAGTTATGTATATGCACTTACATATGTAGGGATTTCCCAAACAGTTTGCTAGTCGTGACTGTGGAGTGTTCATTGTCATGGTATGATCAAGCAGAATGATGCTCTTGTGACTGTGAATAAGTTAGTATACTGCATTACTCTTTCTTAGTATGCCTTGTATGTGACTAGCAGAGCACAGTGGGACTTTACCCAGGTATGAACATTACATTCACAATAATCATGGATTGATGTATTACATATGTCATTGTATGTATCGGGCCGTATGTACACATATTGTATGTACTACTATATTATATTGCAGAGTGACATGACTCGTATTAGGATGTGGCTGGTCACCATGCTTGCCAAATATAAGGATAACAGGTATGCTCATGCATAGTTGCTCCTGTAATTGACTTCTACCTATTCTCTCTGCTACAATATTATGTAGCACTGTGCAAATAGTATACCGTGGAACCAAGGGCTTGCCAATTTTGAAGGGAAAAGTGTACGTAAGCATACACAACACATACTACTACAGTGGGACCTCTATATAAAGAACACAGTGGGACCAGCTAATTGGTCCACTGTAGAGAGGTTTTCCAGCCTTCAGAGGAGAAAAATGTATCAGCAGTATAGGGAAGTCGACTTTTGGTGCTTTATAAGGTGTCCTTTGAAGGGAGGTCATTTACGTGGTGTCCTTTATTAGGAGTGTCCTTTAGTAGAGGTTCCACTGTATTTTACATACATAGTTATGTAAACCGTATACAATTTTCAAACAGACTAGGAGAAAGGACAGTGAACAATGTCCAACAAAGTATAAGGTATTTTTGGTAATGACTTGTACTCACTAAATTACACATAAATATGGGTACGTACATATATTATTATCACTGCAGTGACAGCAGGACATCCACAAAAGAAGATAATGAAACACAGTGAGACAGTAACATTGACATATATAATGTACATTTACAGACTCTTAGTATGGAGTGGTAATACTATTTATATACGTATACTGAATGCAGACATTCTGATGACAATTCAGACACTGGTGATGAAATGGACACGTATCCAGTTGATGGTAAGATACGTACACATATAACGTACATCACCACATACGTGTTATGTATGTATTAGTATACAGAAAGGACCTTTCAACATACTGTCATTTCACATTGATAGATGACATTTTAAGGGCAGTTGTTGATTACAGCACTGCACCTGAAGTGGATGAAAATGACATCACATCAATGTATGATCATCCTAGAGATTGGGTGGCTACCACGATCAGGATGATACAAGATCACAAGCCATTGCCAACGTGAGTCACATAAGGGAGATTCATACATGTACATGCTATTATGCCATATACGCATCTACATTGTTTACTATGTACGTATGTACATATGCCTGTAGATTGGGACCATTCACTAAATTTGGTGTGAGAAGCACTCTTAGAAATAGGGAGGTATGCATGTATGTATGAATGAATGAAGTGTCATAAAATAACATTTCTCCACAACTTATCTATGTGTGGTGATATTGACAGGAGTACTTCATGGGGAAAATCAAAAAAGGATGCTACTTTTTTGATAAACTCGTGGAAAGCAGACGTACTGCAAAGTCCACAGACTATTGTGGACTTGGTCCCATAAAGGGACAGCTTGTAAGTTTTATTACTCTTCAGAATGGTTAATACTGTATAAACTGAAAATTTTCCCCTACAGATGGCAGAGGTATTTAGCTACCTATTTACAATTGCACTCCCTGCAACAGGATGGCAACAGCAAACTGCCAAATACTGTTCGGAATTAGTGCTATACCCGAAGGTCAGCCTGTGTTGAGTAACAGTTCATTGAGATGGTGATTAAAATAGTAATGTATTGTCTTTTACAGGCAATGGTACTCCTCATT
>OZ026551.1:3943766-3946266 GCA_964020155.1 Chondrilla cf. caribensis | reverse complement strand
GGAGATCACTAAGGGAAATCGACATGCACACCATTATACCCGACATAACAACATGCACACTAATATACCTGACATGCACAACATGCACAACATGCACACCATCATACCTGACATGCACAACATGCACACTAACATACCTGACATGCACATCATACATAATCTGACATGTACAACATGTACACTAATTTACCTAATATGCATATCAACATACCGTATGATGGGAAATTTTTGCGGGACAAAATTTTTGCAGATTATGCAGTTAGCCTAACATCCACGAAAATAAAATCCGCAAATTAGGTGTTCTCGTTGTTCTCTCACGTGACTGTGGCCAGCATCTGCAAAGATTTTATCCGTGAATTTTCATTTTTGGAGCCATGTCTGTGAAAATTTTGTATCACGAAAATTTTATTCTGCAAAAATTTCCCGCTATACAGTATATGTACACTAGGACAACTGACATGCACACCAATACAACATACATGCACACTAATGCAAGTAACACCACATAATACAATAAACATGCAAGCCAACATGCAAAGTACATATCTTTACACATATACATAGTTTACATACATAAAATAGGGATAATGGCAGTATTTCAACCCATCTGTTACTCACCACATGTATAAGGGGCTACAGGGTCACAGTTGATGCTGGGATAGAAACAAGGAGTGCTCTTGCATGGGCACATGTCATTCGAGTATGGAATACCCTATGGTGTAAGTGGACAGAGGTAAACACACTACAAGTAAAGTATTGGAAAAGGGTAGGAACCATTGAATGGCAATGGAATGCATTACAGATACACACACAATATGTAGATACATACCATATGTACACATGAATGGACTTATGCATACAAAACCTCCACAACAAACAACCAGAAGTAGATATGCATGTACGTTCATACATACTGTACATGTATCTACTATACATTGAAAATATTAGCATGATAGTACTGAGCATAATACTCAGTAATATGCTCAGTACTATCTGTACGTACATACATAGTAGGTATATACAGTACAAAATGAGGACCATATTATACGTATGTAGGTATGTACTCACATAGTACTGGTCAAACCCGTGGTTAGTTGGCAAGTACTCGTTGTTGGCACCCACTCCCAGATGCCACTTCCCTACAATAGCTGTGCTGTACCCAACCTCCTTCAGGTACTCAGCAATGGTGGTCTCATTGTGGGGCAGTCCTAACAGTACATGTAACAGTATAATCACAGTGTAAACATTCACAGTACAAATGTACATTCATATGAAACACATAGGTATATATGTACACCTACACACACTTACATAAGTATGCACAAACATATACACACATACACACATGCACACACACGCACGCACGCACGCACGCATGCACGTACGCACGCACGCACGCACACACACATATGCACACATACACACACACATACAATTACATGCATACACACATCATGACATGCACCTATACACATGCACCTACACATGCACACGCACACACACACACACACACACACACACACACACACACACACACACACACACACACACACAGACACACACACACACACACACACACGCACACACACACACGCACACACACACACACACACACACACACACAACACAACACACACACACACACACACACACACACACACACACACACACACACACACACACCTCCTATACTTGCTGGAAAGAATACACCAGGGAATACTCCTGACCTAGTTTGATAACGACCTGTTAGTATAGCAGCTCTGGATAAGTCAGAAGAACAAAGTGACAGAGATCACATAGCTGCTGAGTTGAATCAAACCTGGTTTAAACATGTAAGTATTGTCCTTCAGGGCTCATCCCTGAAGATTAATACTAGTACAGTATACGTATACATGTACATCACACTCATGCAGACATTGGGTACACGACATACACTAGACATGTACATATTATGTACATATGCATACAGGGAACTTGCTTAGGAAGTACCAAGGTTAGTACACGCTCCCAATTAGTACACATTTCTGATTGATAAATATTCCTGGTTAGTACACACTCATGCTTAATACATACTCCCACATGCTTAGTACACACTGCTTGTTAGCTCACACTCCTGGTTAGTACACACTCCTGCATGGTACAATTTACTGAAAGCTATATCTCATGATATTATACACTATTTCATCAGTACTGCATACATATCATAAGAAGTACAGATTTGGCACGCTCTTCAAGGGACTCAAAGCGAGTTGGATGGTATACATACACACATGCACGCACACGCACACACACATACATATATATATATACACTGAACATGTACTACTTCAAGTTCACTCTCACCTGGAAGGGCTGCAAACTGGACAAGTGGTGTAGAAATCTGTGAAACGCAACCCTTCCTCTGCAAGTTGGTCGAGGTTCGGCGTGCTAGATGTCGGGTGTCCATAGCAACCAAGATCCCCATACCCCAGCTGCAAACAAAGACACACAATAGATAAGG
>OZ026551.1:3928766-3936266 GCA_964020155.1 Chondrilla cf. caribensis | reverse complement strand
TGCCAAGGTGAATGGCTCAGATAGAAGTAAAGACTCCTGTGTTATATCTTCTTGCGGGAGGTCAGCAATGGTAGAATGATGGAGACTGCTGACAAAAGGGTCAAGTGGTGCAGGCAGGTTCAAGAGATTGGCAACTATCTTAATTGGCTGTAACGCTAGTTTCATACTGGTGGATTCTTTGAAAAGTTGCATGCTATTTTCCAATTGCTGTTTGTTGCAAAATCTACAATATATGGGTAAATTATTTATGTTTGGTGGTATATTTTATCAAGTATAGTGACTGCACATCTTGTGATAAGTTAATTATAGTACATGACCTTTATATCCACGTTGACCACCTTGCTTTTGGTAATTGTACATATTAAGGGGTAATACTCAGGCTATTAACGTTTCTCCAGTGTGAGTCAAGTTGTGTAATCATTCTAGTACTGATCCAGGTCCATATTGTTTCATTGGGAGTACTATTTTGGAGAACTTTTGTCACAGTTACATCTTTTGCATGTTTTGTAACGTGATGCATAGCCACATTTCTTGACAACTTGTGCAAATAAATTGATTTCACTAATTGGTTATGGAATATACTCATTACAGTACGTTTGCACGACTTTCACTTGTGTTCATTTGTGCATGATGTGTTGAAGCGTGCATGATTTCATTTGTAATTGTTCTGAGACAGCTTGACTCTCACATTGCATCAACTGTGTTTGTGTTTCTTTCGTGGTTGATTGAAGTGTGTTCACTTTAATATTGTTTGTTAAGGTGTGGTACGTATACGTTCAGACATATTTATACATATTTATAATATACATATTTATACATTGATACTGCTCAACACTGCAAAGTGCTTAGCAAGAACAGTCATCTCACAATGAGGACAAGAATCTTTAGGGATCAGGTAAAAGAAGTTAACGGACCCACTGGCCATATGAATTGATGACATCGGATTAGTGGTAGTAGGTAGAGTTAGAATTGGGGTTAGATCTGGGATCCTTTTTGACCTATAATATTTGGTTCAGAAAAGGATCCATGATGGATGGCCACATTTCTTGACAACTTGTGCAAAGAAATTGGTTCCACTGATTGGCTGTGGAACTTGCTCATTACAGTATGTTTGCACAACTTTTACTTGTGTTCACTTGTGTATGATGTGTGGATGCATGCATGATTCCATTTGTAATTGTTCTGAGACAGCTCGAATCTCACATTGCATCAACTGTGCTTGTTTTTTTCAGGTTAATTCAAGTGTGTTCAGTGTATTATTGTTTGTTTGTTAAGGTGTGGTACGTATGTTCAGACATATTTATACATTTGATGTGATACCAAGAGCTACAGCTGTTGTACAACACTGCAAAGTGCTTAGTAAGAACAATCATATCTCACAATGATGACAAAAAATTAACATTTAGGGATCAGGTAAAAAGAAGTTAACAGACACTGGTCATATGGATTGATGTTGGGTTTGTAGTAGTAGTAGGTAGAGTTAGGGTTGGGGTTAGATCTGTGGTCTTTTTTTGACCTATAATATTTGGTTTAGAATAGGAACCAAGATCTAACCCTACCTCTATCTATGCATGCTCTACTAAGGAACGAGCATGACGCTATGCGAATGTCATCAGTCCACTGACCATTAGGTCGGTTCATTTCACCTGATCCAAAGCCCTCTGGACTGACATCTTTTCATATGAGAACCAGTCGTCTCTACAACGAGGAAAAAGTCCCATTAGTGAGCAATTGAAACCCGTAGATTTGCCATCTTTTCGATTACGTAGATTGCACGTCATGTACAAATGTCTGCCAAGATGGACGTCACCATGGCTGACCAATTCGAGCTCCCGAACGACGAATCAACGAACCCCCTTTCGGCGCAATGAGGAATCGAAATTCTGTACGTAAAAACTTTGACAGCCTTCCTGATGATCGTTTTAAGCTTACCGACGGCGCCCCACCCGGAACACCCAGCCCCTGAGTCAAAGAAACGTGAGTGTCATTCTTGTCCGTGTCTCGGCAACTGCTGCCGATCTCGACGAAAGTCTTCTACCTCCGTCTGTGACGCGTCCGTGCCCCCTTCCGACGAGGCGGACGGATCGCAACCAGTCGGTTGTGAACTCGTGGAATTTGCGCACAAAGAAAGTGCAAATGGGCCATAAATCCGCGAGTGTCCCGACGAAAAGCAATTAGATGCGTGGGCGACCAACTTTCGACACGCTATGGACCGGAAACAATTAACCTCGCTAACGCTCGGTAATAATATAGGTTGATGTTTATCAGATTTTGTTCTATAATAAATAATTCTAAATAATTATTGATTGATTGATTGATTGATTGACATACACTAGTATAACAGAAATGATGTAATATGTAATATGTACTTAATCATTATTTACTTATCTGCACATATTCCATGTGATCAGCACACCATAACGATCTTATAAAAATAAATTTTGGAAGTAATGTTTTGTTTACTGTTTACCATGTACATCAGGCATAAGTTTGACATACTTTGTCCAAAAATGTTTCACTGTGTACATGCATTGTTTGTATTGCTTAATTGTCTGGGTATATAGATAGAGTTAATTGAACGAAAAGATGGCGGAATCAAATTTAGTTCGCGGAAGTAAATGATCTTGCAATGCCTTCGAAAAAGATACCTGTCTGCTGTAGATACAACAGAGATGGCATATGTAAGAAATGCTCGTGTTCTAAATCGGGAGCATACTGCATCGGATGTCTACCGTCGAAATTAGGAAGATGTCAGAATCGCCCTCCAAAATCTCGCCTCCTTCACCTTAATCGCAGCATATCTCGGCAGATCAACCAATACATCCCACAAGTGTCTGTACCACAGCATATCAATCATCTTGTTCTGTAAGTGTCTGTACCACTGTTGATCAACCTGTTCTATCCACAAATGCCTGTAACACAGTCAATCAATCAATCTTATCCACAAATATCTGTACCACTGTGACAGTAGATCAACCAGTTTTTCTTGACAATGTAGATGATTGCACCACTTTAGATCAATCAGCTTGTTCCATTAATGCCTGTACCACAGCAGACCATTCTTTTTTACCCATAAGTGATTGTACCACAGTAGATCAACCAGTTTTACCCATAAGTGAATGTACCACAGCAGATCAACCCGTTTTAATCATAAGTGAATGTACCACTGACAGTAGATCAACCAGTTTTACCCATAAGTGAATGTACCACAGTAGATCATCCAGTTTCACCCATAAGTGAATGTACCACAGTAGATCAACCAGTTTCACTCTTAAGTGAATATACCACAGTAGATCAACCAGTTTCACCCATAAGTGAATGTACCACAGCAGATCAACCATGCAGTTTTACTCATAAGTGAATGTACCATAGTAGATCAACCAGTTTTACATCATGTAAGTGAATGTTCTACAGTAGATCAATCAACACTTTCTGCAAATGCCTGTACCACCGTAAATCAACCAGTTTGCTCCATAAGTGCCTGTACCACTGCAGATCATCCAGTCTATACCATCAACGATCATACCACTATAACTCAAACACCGATTTCTTGTAATTCATCTGTCAATCCATTACCATCATACCCACCTCTACCACAACCTTCTTTTACATGGAATGACATCAATGGTGCTGATTTTGTCCACACAATCAACTCATGCTATGTAGAGGTAGTGCACTGGAGGCGCAACTTGTTCAAAATACCTTCAGGCCAAGCTGGAAAAGAGTTTGTGAAGGAACTCTCACACCTTTTCCTTAACTATGCAGAAAGCACAGCTCTGGAATGTGTGGCGATGAAAGCAGCATTTGCTCTTCTGGCATTGGTACTTCAGAAACCCCATTGAAGATCAAAAGCTAGAGAACATGCTGAATGTCTAACACGGAGACTTGATCTCTGGAGAAAGGGAGAAATTCCCTCTCTAATTGCTGAAGGAAGGAGTATACAGAGCCATCTGTCCAAATCACGCCAGCACTGAAATGCCATGTCAGAAGACAAAGCACAACTGTTTGCCAACTTGCTGAAGGAAGGAAAACTAAAAGCTGCACAGAGACTTCTATCTAAAGAGGCCACATGCAAGCCCCTAGATCTCAGCCATGAGGTTAAGGAAAATTTGATAAAGAAGCATCCACCCCGACAACCACCCCTACCTGAAGCAATTACACATTTTCGATCAAATAGATGGGAAACTAATACTGGACTCTGCCTTAAAATCAAATGGAGCAGCTGGTCCTTCAGGGTTAGATGCAGCAGTATGGAAGCGACTTTGCTCATCCTTTGGTAGTTATTCTCTAGACCTTTGCAATGCGATTGCCATGGTCACCAAAAAGTGTGTACCACTTATGTAGACCCTGAGGGTATTGAGGCCTTGGTGGCTGGGCGTTTAATAGCCCTAGATAAGTGCCCTGGCGTCCGCCCAATAGGGATTGGGGAGACAGTCCGAAGAATCATGGGACGTGCCATTCTGTCAATTCTAAAAGAGGACATCAAAAAAGCAGTTGGTCCCATCCAATTATGCGTGGGACAAGAGGCAGGCTGCGAAGCAGCATACATGCAATCCACAAAATCTTTGATGATTCCACCACCGACGCAGTAATGCTAGTTGATGCTACAAATGCATTCAATGCCCTCAACAGAGAAGTATAGCACTAAGGAATATTCATACTTCTTGCCCAGCACTATCAACTCTCTTAACTAACACCTACAGACATGACATCCCTCTATTTATCGGAGGAGAGACCATAATGTCCCAAGAAGGCACTACACAGGGAGACCCTTTAGCTATGCCAATGTATGCCCTTGCTGTGACACCACTTATTGATGAACTGCGAAATGCCGGAGCCAAACAAGTCTGGTATGCAGACAATGCCTCTGCCTGGGCTAGCTTGAGCTCCCTGTGATCCTGGTGGGAATCACTGTTGAACAAAGGGTCAGCATATGGATACTTTCCAAACCCAGAGAAATCCTGGATCATTGTTAAGGAAAACAAATACGATGAAGCCAAAGAGATATTTCACAACTCCAGTCTGAACATCACCATGGAAGGAAGATGTCATCTTGGTAGCTTTCTTGGCAAGGACCCCTTTATAATTTGTTAAAAAATTAACACAAACCAAGGTGGAGGGCTGGGTAAAAGAAGTTGAGGATCTAGCCAAATTGCCAAAACTCAACCACATGCTGCCTTTGCATTATATATCCACTGTACAAAGCACAAGTGGAGCTATACTGTCCTAGAAGTTGCAAATCTTTTTCAACGCATAGAGGACACAATTACCTACCATCTACTACAAGCTCTCACTGGTCATGACAAACTTAATTCAATGGAAAGGGAGCTCATGGCTCTACCAGCTCGTCTTGGTGGATTGGGAATTCCAGAACCAACCTTGCAAGCTCCAACAGCATTACAAAATTCCAGGACAATCTCATCTCCTCTGACAGCTCAAATTATCAATCAATTACAAGAACTCACTGAAGAAAATCAGAGGAATCAATTCAGGGCAAAACAAGAATTAAAGAGGAAACAACGAGACACAGAGAAGGAGAACCAACAAATGCTATTGAAGAAATTACCTGCCAACCTAAAGAGAGCTGTTGAAATGTCCTCTGAGAAGGGAGCTTCATCCTGGTTAACTGCTCTTCCTATAGAGGAGCATGGTTTTCTCCTTCACAAAGGAGAATTCTATGATGCAATTAATACAATGAGATATGGGTGGATGCCTGGAAGACTTCCAAGAAATTGTGTATGTGGCAAGCCATTCACAGTAGATCATCCCATGATTTGCTCACATGGAAGATTTCCAACTCTTCAGCACAATGAGCTACGTGATATCACAGCAAAGCTTATGACAGAAACATGCCATTATGTGGGGACGGACCCACCTTACAACCCCTGTCTGGAGAAATCCTACAGCAAAAGAGTGCAAACAGAGAAGATATTGCTCGACTGGATATTGTGGCAGACAACTTCTGGCTAGACGGACAGCGTACATTTCTTGATGTTAGGGTATTCCACCCATTAGCACAAAGTTACCGTCAAACTCGCATGGAAGCCTGTTACAGATCCAAAGAGCAAGAGAAGGGAAGATGTTATGATGAGAGAGTGCGTGAAGTAGAACGGGGAACCTTTACCCCTTTGGTGTTTTCAACTTCAGGAGGCATGGCTCCTGCTGCAGCTGTAACATATAAAAGATTGGCCTGCCGGATTGCAAAGAAAAATCAATCATGCTCAGTAAAAATCAATCTAATTCGATGTCAAATCTCCTTTGCTCTCATCAGATCTGCAATACGATGTCTTAGAGGACATCGCTCATCACGAGGATGCCCCAAATTGGCCAACAGAATTGATGATATGAAAGTAGCCGCTGCTGAAGGCCGGCTTGACTCATTATAATAATATTATTATTATCATCAATTTCTGTACCTACATGTGTTGTGTTAATTATTCACTGATTTTACGTAGTATACGGTCGCTAGCCCTTCCACCATTTGGGTATTCGCAAAATAGCAGTTTTTGGGACAAAATCGTCTCATTTGAAAGAACAGAGGCGAAATTTAACTCAGTATTCCATATTAAAGGATGCACAAGACATTTGCGATTCTAATGATGCCGACCTTGCCTTCATACGACCCAGGAGTCGTGCGGGGGAATGGACACAAAAGGGGACTCGCTCGTTTCCAGCCCATTTTAGCGAAGTTCAAATTTGGTCAAGAAGCGTTCGGGAGGCTCTGAATTACAACTAGAAGTTAGTATAATGTTTCGGCGACATAAGAAACATATTTAAGTAAAGTTAACAGAGAATTACTGAGCTTGGCAGGCGCACAAGCCAAAGGCACTTTTTCCGCCGTGTCACGCAGGAAGTGACGTCGACGAATTATTTATATGTGATACTCCCCTTATAATAATACACATTTATACACAATAGAAAGTGATTCCAATCCCGGTTGCGTAATATATTATATGGCGTATCTATGGTCCTATCCTGTTTAAACTGGATTTACTTGATGCTATACGTATTATTTAGAAGGCTGTTCAAGTACGTGTTTCTTACTGTCCGGTTTTCAAGAGCTCGAGAGATAGAGAGATCATGGCGATGGAAAAGGAACCTACGGCACACTGGTGTAGAAAGATGAGGTCGGTTTTTAGGCCCTGGGACGTCCAAGCCGGTTCGAAAGGCTACGTCACACTAGAGGACTTCAAGAACCGTGCTCGTATGTCGCTTGAGAAGTTTCCCCAGATGGGTGACGAAAAGACTGCATTCGAAGGAGTGTACAGACACTGGATTGACCATTGCAACTGTGGCGTGGAAATGCCCGAAGGTTATCGTCTAACAGAGGAGCAATATATTCAAAACGTTTGGTGGAAAATCCATCAACCTTCATTCGAAAGCGATTTGAAGGAGGCCGCCATGACTTTCATGAAGGGAGTGGACAAAGAGAACAAAGGCTACTTCACAGCAGAAGAAGCCCACCAGATCCAGAAGAAACTTGGAAGAGAGGATCCTAAA
>OZ026551.1:3908766-3923766 GCA_964020155.1 Chondrilla cf. caribensis | reverse complement strand
ATGTACTCGTTAAGCCAACATGCACATGTACTCATTATACGTACGTACAGGGATACAAAGATTTTTGGGATAAATTGGTCTCATTTTAGTACCCCCAGAGGTTGTACATATTTGCTGTATCATCACTGCTTCATTACAAATTCTACCTATATTATTCCGTTCATTCGTAAATGAACAGTTCAATTACTACTTGATAATCCTGAGCATTCGAGGACAACTGCAGTGTTCAACTGGTAATGGTAACCCTTGGCTACAATAAGCTTGACAGCTAGTGAAATCATCCACTTACTACCCGTGTGCTGTTATTCATAGATGACCGAAAATCACCCTTTCACCTTTAACAGAAATACTACAACGACGACCATTTCCTTACAACAGTGAAGCAGTTATAGTCAGACTCACATCGTCAGCAAAGAGGATCACAAAGTTCGGTTTTCCCGAGGTAATCACCACTCCAGCGGCAAGCAGAAGCAGCCCAAAGAAGACGCTCATACCAATCATGACCATGTCCATTAATGTTTGTTTACTGTCACGTGTTCGGTTTGTATAATAGCGCTATAGTGGTTGGTCTTACGGGTATAGACCTAGATCCAAATCCTGGAGTTTGAAAATGGCGGCCGACAATGTAAATCGTAGTCGAATGAACACATTAATATTGAACCGAACAGAGCGGTAGAGCAGCATTAACCCTAATCCTAACCCTAACAGTGGCACCTACTCCAACTGGATAGGATAATCTGGCATGCTTCTCCCTTGTTACGGATATTCACCTATCGGCAATCATGTTAGAAGTTGTAACAAACGGCTTCTACAGACTTTAAATATACGCTTCCAAGTCACTTTTATGCCTAAAAAGCAGGAATCCAAGGTGATATATATGCCAATGCTTCCCTCAACATAATATAATTTAATTTATAATATACCCTGTTGATGTTCATCAGGCTTTATAATTGTTTTATGTACTAGTAAAACAGAAGTTATGTATTGTATGTACTTAATCATTATTTCACTTATCTGCACTGTGATCAGCACACCATAACGATTTTATAAAAATAAATTATGGAAGTAATGTTTTGTTTACTGTTTACCATGCACATCAGGTATAAATTTGACAAGCTTTGTCCAAAATATGTTTCACTGTGTATATGCATTGTTTGTATGTGCTCAATTGTCTGGATAGTTGTATTTGTTTATTTAGAAGGTGCCTAATTTGCATAATGCTAATTCGATTGACTCCACTGTCCATTGTAAACTGCAGACAGTTGTAATAACACAGACCACCCAGTAACATAATTTCAGACTATTGCAGTCATATTATTATGCAATTACACTGTCCCACATATTCCATTATAATGTAATTACATATTATACAGTATAAATATAATGCCGACATGTATAATTATATCAGCTACTCTCTTTTATTCAGCAGTTTGGTTGTGCTAATCAATACCTTTTAGCTAGCAGTTAGTATAAATTCTAACTCAGAGTCTACTCAAGTTCACTGACTCCAACAAGAGACTGTCTCCTAACTGAGTGGTAGAACTATAATTATTATCATGGTATTTCTCAATGGTATCCTGTTTCTAGCCTATTTGGCTATTTCTTCAGCCTGCTCAGATTTCAAATGCAAGGTAAGAAGTTATACACACACCACACATTAGTTCCTATAATTATGTTTGATGTATAGCTATAGGTATCAGTTATTTTATTATATAGTTCTTTCTTTACTTTAATTTGTATTATTTTGTGCCAACTCCACTGGAGGGTAATTTTACAACAGGTACTATAATATGTGACATGGTAACAGGTTTTTAATGTTGGTTCTGCCTAATCTAGACAGATGGTCCACCAGGCAAGTGCTGTGCACATACTTTCCTGTTAAAGTTGTACCAATCTACTGTAACTCCATGGCCATATAGCAGAGGGTTACTAAAATTAAAATAATGCTTATCCTTATATAGGAGTTACGTTCAATGTCACCATCTCTCTACAATGTATTACGTCATGTGCTCTGGCTGCATCAGGACATGATAGCAGATCTTCAACCATGTGTGTCTTAATCACTTCTATAACTAAGTAGCTCACTCTCCATGCACTTTAATTATTATTGGTTGTAAAGCCATAATGTTGAATCAAAGTTTCAGATTATACCTAATTTTTGCAGCCTGACTCACACAAAACAGCTCAAACTGTCTAAGTGAATGGTACATACCCTGTGCATACAAAGAGGATGGAATAATTTACTCTCATATTTTCACCTTTGAGTGTTGTAAAGTTTACTTTTGGAACCCCTTGTTCATGTCATAGATATGTTTGCCATGATAAGAAACCCATTGAATTAAGTTGGAGGAGAAATGTAATAGGATCTATGGTTTCAACATGCTAACCACCTATTTTATGTGTATAGCTAAATTTAATTGTGCATGTAATACGTACTAAAAAACACATCTGATCAAATTACAAATATGGGTACGTACACAAACACAGCAACATTCTGAGGTCAGATCACAAGGCACTCCCTTGCTAGTGTGTGTGTGGGAGGGGGTAGAAACAAGACCTGTTAACCTAGCTATTCAAGTTAAAATTCCATTGCAGTGTCGCCGTAGTCATAATTGTTCTAAGTCTCATCCTGAAGACCAAGACTGTTAGCTAGCAAAGATCTGAATCCAATATTGATTTCTATTACTAACCAGTGCCACTATCATGACATCTCTCAATATTGCCTTGTTGTTAGCCTGTTTGGCTATTTCTTCAGCCTGCTCAGATTTCAAATGCCAGGTAAGAAGCTATATACACACGCCACACATTAGCTCCAATATGATTAATGTATTATAGGTATCAGTTATTTTAGAGTTCTTTCTTTACCTTAATTCAGTGTATTATTTCCATGCCAATTCCACTGGAGGTTGATTTCATGACAGGTACCAAAATATGACACGCATGGGAACAGGTTTTCTAGTTGTAGTGTTCTGCGTAATCTATACAGACAGATGGTCCACCAGGCAAGGGCTGTGCACATGCTTTCCTAGTGTTAAAGTTGAACCAATCTACTGTAATTCCATAGTAGAGGATTAATAGATTTAAAATAATGCTTTTCCATATTATAGGAGTTTAAGAAACATGAAAGCATCTAATTATCGATTCCAAACTTAGCTTTGAATCAAAGATGAGCTAGGCTATACATTCCCTAGATTTAGTACAACTTCAACAGGGAAGCTGGTGTTCAATAATTTATTGTCTATCCCATGATAATGTACATACTGACCACAATATGGGTAGTATGGTTACTAAGTACCTTGTGAAGTAGTCATTGTGGTCAATGGCTTCACTGGTCTAAATGATGAATGCAATTAAAAAATTTATCATACAATTGTAAACTTGAGTGACCTGATTCAGTACTAGTTACTAAATTTAACATTCCCCCTGACTAAGGCTTAGTGATTACTCAGACCTCTTCACAACTGCAACACTACTTATAACGACAGTCTTTATAGCACATCTTTTTGGCACAATGTCATGCAGATGTATTCACATACACTCTGTCTGAAATTGTACTTGTAATTGTAATTGCATTGGTTATAACAGTGGGGAACTGATGACGGAGATGTTGTTGGGAGGTTTGATTAATATTATAGCCTTAATAGTCAGTGTACAATTTTAGTTACTTGTGTCTGAAGTAGTCTGATAAGAGTAAAACATTGTATTGTTGAGTAATTGCAGTACGCGTGTATTCACACACACACACACACACACACACACACACACACACACACACACACACAACACACACACACACACACACACACACACACACACACACACACACACACACACACACACACACATGCACACACACACACACCACACACACACACACACACACACACACACACAACACACACACACACACACACACACACATACACACATGCATGCACGCACACACACACTCTCACATGTACATATACACACTGCAGCTGCATCCATGCACAGACAATCATACGGACACATGTACATACTGTGCGTATGTACATACATAAACCTGTGTGCCTATCTACCCTGTATGTGCATCGTAACATAGCATGCATAGTAATTCATTATGAAACTCACTGACAGCAATGGTAAATGTACATTTAACATGTTCTTTTGATGTTAAAATAAATAAATGTTAACACTAAAAATTAATAATTTTAGAATGCATCATGTACTTTACAATTACTCTGTTCACACTGACATGTAGGTTGACTCACCAGTTAAGGACCCTGTGAAAGAGCAACTGCAATATAGTCAAACCATGGTCACCTTTCCTCTAACTCACATATTCTGTGGTGAGATTAAGGGAGGCAAAGCTGAAGGTTTCCACTCCCGACCAAATGGAAGAGATCCACCATGTGCCAAGGCCGATGAAGAATTAGACTTGTATTATGGTTTTCCAACCTTTAAGGGATCCCAGATTCATGCTGGTGGTGATAAATGGATAGCTCGTGAAAATCGTACATATTATGGTTTCTTCCCGAATGCATGGAATGTAAGTGAAGTTGTAAGTAAGGTTTCAAAATGTACTCATGAGTGCTGCAAAAAATTGATGTGTGCTAGGAAAAGAAAAACACGAATATGTCTGAGTGGTTTTACTCAGACTAGTAAACAATTTGATGTCATAGTCTTATTGCAAAGTAAGACTGCGAAGTGCATCAATATAAACAGTGCCTATCCACAGAAAACAATGAAGAAAGGCCTTTGTATTCCTAATGCAACATGCCAAGTGAAGGACCTCTGTTTGTCTTAATAATAGATCAACAATGTTTCTTAGTACTTTGTGTGTCCAAACATTACATCACTGCTCTTTACATTGTACCAAAGTTACTCAAACGTTATAAAACTAGACTAGCAAGACTAGTTCGGTTTATGTATTTAATCCTTATAATTTCCATACTGCAATGTATTGTACTATGTCAATGTTGATATTATTAGCAACATTTAGTGGACAACATACATACTTACATTGGCAAGTGCTATGTACTGAACTTGATAGCAACTACACATACCTTAAGTACTAATCATATTTTGTAATAATGCAATTGTATTTATATAATATGTAAATATTGAATTATATACGTACACTGTTGTCATGACTACGAAGATATGTACAGTATGCAAGGAACACTATGCATGCAGCAGTGTTTAAAAGTCAGCGATACATTGATGTCGACCAGCAAGGTCCAAACAGAGTGACAGTGTATGTACTACTTAGAAAATAGGAATTAATCATTTCTCTAGAGAAGAGGAATCCTTGAGTTATACTGTACGAATTTTCAGTACTCTCCCATAAGCCTAACACTCGAAAGGGGAATTAGCAGAAAGGGGGATTAGGACATTTTTTAATGTACAGTAGGGACAGAGTAGTCGAAATATAGCGTCTCCTAAACAGTGCATGGATGCGATAAGTACTTACAGGCATAGATACTCGATACCCCATAGTATAGTATATATAGTATGGCATAGGGGTATAGGGTATCTATGGTACAGGTATGCCGTGTAATGCCGAACAAACGGGTTCAAACAATAATACAAAACTAATAATAACAAGTAATACAACACAAATGTAAGTACAATGTCATGCATTTTCAATGTTTTATTCAATTGACCAAAATACTTTAATTTTGCAATTCTATAAGTTTGCAAGTCAAAGTATGGGAATGTTAATCTTAGGATTGCACAACTCCAAAATTAGAGCGGAAGATAATAAATTACAAGTTGGGATATAAATTGTCTTAATTCTTCTTAGCTTTTGCAGCAGGTTGAATTCCAATCAATAGATTGTCAAGGGTGTGCAAATGTAGTATCCATAATACGTACTTCCAGCAGGAGTAATTACAAGTGTCTTCTGCTTTCATGTGATGACGGAGTATGTAGGCTTAAATTTGTGGAAAACCCTGTAAAGCTGTCCTTAGATGTCTTCTACATAGTGACGTGTGGCCATGAGTTATTATACCAAATGTATTTTTTGATTGTCCTCGGATGTCACTATGATTCAGCTTTGCTATTCTATACAAAAGTTGCATTGCACAATCCAATAAGATTGCACAAAGGTATATATGGAGTGGAGTGGCATTAATAGCTACATAGGACCATTGGTATATGTGTCCTAGCACCTTCTGGTGCAGTCCACTCAAATAATTATTGATTGATTGATATATATTATAGTAGTCGAATTCAAATGTAGCTTCAGTTATAAATTCAATTGCAAATTAACTAGATAAAAGAAAAGTACTGTGCCAATTGATGTGTACAGCCGGGAAATTATTGCTCATGTCATGTGTATACGGTATAACATAGTACTATAGTACTTGCGTTTGTACTTAATTATTGTGCAAATCAATAATGTAAGTTGCCAATAACAATCCATAATAAACAACATTTATTGCAAAATACAGTTCTACCTGGAAGTAATGTTACAAGCACTTACACCATGCACACTACACTTCTAGCCTATGTTCAACTCTACAGTACAATATGTTATGCATTCTGATCCTTTACTACACTACATCTTGATTCCAGGATCGCCTTTATTGGTAAATATGATGACATATTATTAGTCAGTATCTGGTGGGATAGATGGTTCCAGTGCGCTTGAAGTGTTCAGCCAACCTATATATATATAATGGACATGCAACATCTGAATACTGTATATACGCAGCACAAATCAATTGCTACTTATAAAGAGGCTTGATATTTAACATTGTCCACCCAGTCAACTGTGGATGTCATCTACTTAATACATGTGTTCGTGTGTATCCACGTATGAAGGGAGGGCAACCATGCACAATCTGAACTTTTTCTATTGTAACCCGCACATGTATATGGCAACAGATATGAAGCATTCACAAATACAGTAGATTTATTGCTGTACAAAGAATGACCCAAAGAGTGTTCTTGACTTTACAAGTGAAATGGCAAATATTCAAACTTTACCTATAAACACCTCCATGCCACACTATTTGAGTAATGGACAAATCCTCTCTCAACAATACAGCAATCTTCTACAAACTATTGCTTTTAATTACTTCCATTGTTAGTGCAAAATGTGCTTAGTAATCAGGGATACATGGTATTTTTGTGTATCATGTAAAATGGATGGTATTGTTGTAATGAGGGTTATGTATGCACATGCATGCATGTATGCATGTTTGTGTGTACGTGTGTGTGTGTGTGTGTGTGTGTGTGTGTGTGTGTGTGTGTGTGTGTGTGTGTGTGTGTGTGTGTGTGTGTGTGTTGTGTATATATGTGTGTATGCAAATTATTATTAATCATATTATTGTATGTGCATAGAGTTGGAACTCGTTCATCCAAACACATCAATTCTCCCTGAAAACGTACAGGTATCTGAGGTCCAGAGTGATAATTTTTGAGGTACGTATTTTAAATATGATAATTTCACTGTATTTTTGTATACATATCCTGTACGGAAATGGCTGGAATAACAGTTTTGAAAAAAGGGAAGAGGGGAAACGGGAATTAGATGTAATGTCACTATGGACATTATCAAAGGAAAGGGTAACATAATTTCCAAAGGAGAGAGAAAGAGTTCTTTGAAAGGAAGGGAAATTTGTTCCCCTAAAAGAACCTTCAAATGTTAGTGGATGGTGTAGGTAAAAATACATAACATGCTCATCCATGAAAATATGCATACAATTGTGTATGTTTACATGTATATGAAATATACACATGTGAATATTTGTGCTATATACTTTGTTATGGTGTGTGGGGGGAAGTGTGTTGGAAAGGACAAGTGTGAATGCATAATTATTAAATGGCGGAAAGTAACAAATTGCTGTGTAGTGCATCATTCCAAAGAACTTCAACCCAAACCACATACTGTTAACCTGCCCTGAGTTTAACCTGCCTGATGCCCTGAAAGGGTGACTGGAAGATTTCTTCACCATGTACTAATTGTAATAGGCTAAGCATAAGAATGTCCCAACCCTACTGATTTAAACATTTTTACACATATACACATGTATGCACCCACCTATACACACGGATGCACACACTCGTACATGCAAAGACACATACACACGCATATGCAAGCACAAACACACACACACACATCCACACACACACATCCACACACACACAAATTCACACTCACAAGAACACTTTATCCATCCTCTTCCTAAATCTCCTCTTCTTCCTGCCTATGCCTGGAATAGCTCTTTCAGCTAGGTCACCAACCAGAGAGAGTGGATTGAAGATAGGAAGTATCACGGAGAGCGTGATAGGAGATTGCCTAAAAAAGCTGACATCAACATAAGCAGAGATTCTACCATGAGAGAACACCGCGAGGTTGACATTGAATCCAATCTCCAAAATGTTAATGATTCCAGTAGACAAAAATTTAGTGATGACTTCGGATGCTTTCAAACCTATAGCTACGGTCAGCTTCACCTCTTCTAAAACAGCAGTAATTGCATCCAGGACAAACCTAGCTTGGTCAACTACGAATTGAAGACCTCGTACGAGACCTTCAGCTGCTATAAGTATATCTTCAGCTACGAACAGGGCTAATTTGGCTATAGAAAGGGCCTTTTCAACCGCATCTCTAATAATGGTACACCCCTCATTGTAGAGAACACAAATTGGGTCTGGAGTCTTGTAACAGCATTTGCTCCATCTACTGCATGGTACCACACATTCTCCCAATACCCTCTTTGCACACCCGCAAGAACACAGTAGAGGGACACATACTGCAAAAGAATAAAGAAGTCGTAGTCATTGACATAATATTATTTAGAAAAACATGTACACAATTGACACATTGTAAACACATATTCAGTAATTGAGCTTCAAATATTATGTGACCATGTTGTATAGAATATGTTATGGTGAGCACACAATGACATTTGAACCACATTTAAACCTCATTACATCGCAATTGAAAAATGTTACACTATATAGCCTTAGTTTCAATTTTACTACATGAATACATGTATGGCTTGTATGGATGATTTACATGTTGCATGATGTATTCAATTTGAAAGTACGGTACCAATGAGATACTTGAACAGTTTTCAAAAACGTACTGTACCGTATTACAAACCATACCATTTCTTCCCGATATGGTTTTGGTGATGGCATGCTATAACAATCGTCACTAAACCAAGATGCAAATTGGTGCCTTTCATCTCAGCAATGATCATGATGCAAAAGGCAATTACCAACATTTTACAAAATAAGTGTTTATTTAAGCGTAGCGCACATTTTTTCAATGCGTACATACATACTGAAACTGTAGAATTAAAACAGTACTTGTGCTTGACTGGTGTCATATGTGGAAGTAATATATAGTAATATATAGGCAAAATATGACATTCTCTGACATATTTTTACTACAAATCTAGGTATAAAGGTCTACATTTAAGCTCTGTTGTAGTGGTTTGCCATCTTTTTTTCATTTATGCATGCATGTATATGAAGTAACTATCAATACGAATGAGAGACTGTTGATTGCAATGAAAAACATGCCAATTCATTTGGAATGTCCTTCATATTAAATGAGTATTACCATAATAGACCACTGAATTGTTTAAATGTCATCACCAGTGACTGTAAGTGGTACTATTTAACCAAAATTAATCTGGGTGAAAATTGCTTCAGAACTTTGCAAACCTATGTAAATACAGATAAAGTGACTACATAGGCAGACATTTTACTTGTACTGTCTGGGTAGAGGTATAGAGAAATAAGAGTATATATGAGTACAACTTTATTATGACAATCTTTTTACAATATGTACCAATTTGAAAACTACAACTCACCTTTTGTGCATTTCTTATAATGGCATAGTTTATTTTTAAGCGATCCAATTTCATTCCTGAGAGAGTTGACTTCCCCATGTGCATCCTGAAGTGCTTCAATGGCCAGGTTGAGTGCTGCCACTGCTTCATCGAATACCACTTCCGCTTCTCTGACTTTCTTTTGAACTTTTGATAATGCTTCATCAGCTTCCTTACCAGTATTCTGGATGAGATCAATGACAGCATCTTGAATACGTTGTAGAGTGCTAGTGCCTATCCTCCCGGTAGCACTGTACGATGCATCCAGAATGTTACCAATCGGTGCCCTAATCATCAGTTCAGCTTCAAGAACTCCGAATATGTTACCATAAACACTGACCTCGTAACCAGTGCTAGATACAGACAGAATTGCTTCCACTTCAATTCCAATAACATTTATGTATCCTGAAGCTTCTGCTGAGAATACACGAGGAATAGATTGTACTATCACATGGAGATATGGACCTCTATAGGTAACAGAATGAGATTCGTACATCTTCAACAGTCCACCTGCCAATCTGAGTGGACCCAATCTGGCATAGACATTAATGTGGTCAGGAGGATTCATGGTCATGTCACTCTCAACAGTAAACCCAAAAATATTTATTGTTCCCTTGAAATAGAAACCCTTTGGAATGACCATACCGACATGATTAAGAACAATAGTTTTGGGTGCATAAGAAGCAACAAATCCATCTGGAAACCCAGTGTCCTCAAGGAATCTGGGAAGCTGAATATCTACACAGAAAAGATCCACCGCTCTCTGGAATGTGAGCTCATTGACACTGACATAGAAGTAGTTATCTGTTGGGTCGTTGGGGTTGATACCAAAGATTCCAGTTGCCTCCAGTACAAAACACCTTTCTTCACCGATCTTGACTGTGACACCAAAGGCAACACCAGGTAGAGGAGAGCCAGGAAGGATGGATACTGCTATGAAGAAGTTACACATGTCAAGAATAGAGATGCCGAAAGCATTTTCCCAACAACCCCTCATAGCAAACTCCATGGCAACCTGAGCTTGAGGGAATTTCAAACGAAAGCCTCCAACGAGGGTGATGGGTGGATTGCTGATCTCCATATCAGCAACTATTCTTACTGAAAATAAACCAGGTTTGAACATCATCTTAATAGAAGTAGCTGACAAATTGAAGCCTCCTATCCTGAAATTTTCTAACCTGGCTTCCGCTGATACTATGTTTTCAACTATATGGATTTTGAAGACGATCCTCAAATCCTCTCCGATTAGGCTCCTAGCTACAGTACAGAAAGCATCAGAGTCACAACCTTCAGGCCATTCTGTAGTAACTATGAGAGTAGTTCCTTGCAGAATGTTGTCAACTTGATCCAATAGGACTCCTTTGAGAGGAAGATCATCCACTGAAATGGGTGCCACAATAAGAGCTGTATCTAGTTTCTGATTGAAGAATGAAATCTGTCTTCCAGCATTTCCAATTATCTTTGTTAGAAGTTTGGCAATAATAAATTCACGCACTTCAAACCCAAACACCCATCTCTTATTCTGGGTCACACAAGCGCTGAGACCCACCTCAGCAAAGTCTCCTCTGAAGAGGTCGGCTGAGAAGCACATATATTCGGGGAACTCGCCTGCTCTGAACTTGATGGCAAAGCATGGGGAAAACAGTCCAATTTGATTAAATGAGAAGGTACTCACTGCAATGGAACTGTCCAAACTAGTTCCTAGAGCATTTGCTATACCTTCAAACCCCACTTCAAAGTTCTCTGAACAAATCAAAAGATCATATTCCCCACTATCATGAAGGATCGAGACATCAAAGATACTCAGCCCCAATGTGAGAGCACCAGAAATACTAAATGTGTTGAAGCTGATGCCCCCACTCAAACTAATAACAAAGTCAATGGTCAAATTACTTATTTGGAAAGAGTCTACAAATATAGTTATTGTTTCTGGAGCTTCAATAGTCAGTGCCAACGATTTGTATTCAAGGTCCAGTGTCATTTTTCTTACAAAGATATCATTTAAACTAGCCTTGATGAGATCCACACTGGGTATATCAAGAAAACTGGATAAAGTAGATACCATGTCTGCGAGAGTGAACCCACCCAGATCTACATGGGATAGTGGACGGAAAATACAAGGACAGAATTCTCTGTAGAAAATCCATGGTGTGGTTTTTCCCGATAGTTCATTATAAAAGTCAAAGCTGCAGCGAAATCCTGCGAACTCTAGATTAGCCAATGCAAATTCAAGGTCAGAATAGCCAAGTGAAGAGAGTCGTGTTACATCCGCAGCAAAGCCAGGAGTAGTGTAAATTATGTGAAAATTCTGAAGCTCAAAACTGTTGAAAAACCCGAAACTACTCACATCGAACCCACTAATTGCACTAATCACTGTACTGAACTGGATTCCTTTGGCTTCTACACATCCACTAATGAAACCAAGTTCTGGAGGAATCCTGCCGGCATCACTAAGACTCTGGTGTATGATAATACATACATTCTCCTCGTACCATGTGCTGATGTGGATGGTACCTCGAAGTATAAGAACAAGCTCGAAGTTGGCTGCAATGTCCACAAGACCAGTCACAGAGAGGTCGGTGATAGTCAGGAGACCACCAAAGGGCTCGGATGGGATGTCCACACCAATGGCAGAAGTAATCAGTTCAATGACATCGATCTCTGTGTCTTCCCCGAAAGTAGCTCCAAAAGGCCACACGTTATCATCCACTGTTTCCACGAATGTATCCAGTGTTACCGATCCAAACACTAATATACCCATTATCCTCAACGATTCAAGTTTGGGAGAGGATGTTACACTGGATATACTGACACAAAGATTCATCATTGAAACCTTCAGGAGGCCTGGAAATATCTCCAGTTCTCCATCAGCCTGAAGGGTCTCTACAACAAGTTCGTGATTGGTACAGTTATAATTCATTTCCTTTACGTTGGCTACTATCGGGAGGACGATGGTGGAGTCAGCTCCAAAAATGGCTAAAATGAGATCGCTGATAGCTTGCTGTTGCTCTGTAGAGAAATCAACGGAAATAACGTCATCTGTGGTCTGAACCACGTCTTGAGTGTATCCAAGGTCAGAGAGTGTAGTGAGCAGAGTATGCAGACATGCACAATTGTCAGCTACACAGCTTCTCAGCCCATCCTTTATTGTGTTCAGAAAGTCAACATTTCCCGGTACAGTTGGTGTATCCATTGCTGTCGACAGGACAAATTCTACAAAAATTAAAAGTGAAATCACTATAATTATACTGAACTTCTCTACTGATGCAATTGATAGATTTAGTTATAATATAAACACACACGCACACACACACACACACACACAGACACACACACACACACACACACACACACACACACACACACACACACACACACACACACACACACACACACACACACACACACACATTTTATGCATGTACACAGGATAGAAATGCATACATGCATATACAAGTACCTTCACAGTCGAAACCATTGGCAGCTCGAACAAATCCAGGGTCGCAATAACAAATGTGTCCCCCAATCGAATTCTGACAGTTTTGAACACACTGATGTTCCCCACGTGCACATTCATCAATATCTGTACACAATAAAAAAACTGGTACACAAGTGGTGTGAGTATAGTACATGTTACTTCTACACACTGTCAGGGAAAGTTGTTTGCATGGGAAGTACCATTAGCTTGATTCTACTGTTCTAATATTATACGGTATTTTAACTCCAACAATGTCAAATGGCAACAGCAATGAATGATTTTGATATATTGAATTATTCTCGTTACCGTGACAATTAAATAATTAAGAAAATTAATGTAAATTTCTTACCATTACAATCCAATCCATTACCATCCAATTCAAAACCATCTCTACAACTACAGGTGAAGGATCCGGCAGTGTTAGTACACATATTATGGTCACAAGGAGCACTCTCTGTACATTCATCAATGTCTGAAGTGAAATAAGAGACCTGTAGTCATGAAGTTCAATTCGGAAGTAGTTACATGTGTGCATATACAAACGCATGCACAAATAAATACACACACGCATATACTCACATATAAACATGCACATACACTGAAACACACGTACACACATGCACACACACACATATACACTCACACTCACATGTACACACATGCACGCATGCACACACACACATGCACATAGACACACATAAATGGATTTGACATACCCACACACTGTGTATTGCCCTGCAGTCTATATCCTTCATTACATCCACACTGGAATGAACCAACATTGTTGATACAAGAGTGGTCACAAGTATTGTTATCACACTCATTAACATCTGCAAGAAGACAGTTACGTGATTGAACAGCTAATCATTTTATGGGGTATAAGGTTAAAATCAAGCAATCGTACAAGTCTGATTGTGGAATAAGTATTGGAGAATTATTATTGCAGTGATTACTATGTATGGTATATATTATAATATTATATGTGTACAACAAAATAAATATTTCTTTGTGGTTTTCCACAAACATAAAGTATGCATGATTGTCATAGACTGTAAGGGATTTTGCCACAAAACTGACATTAGGAGAAACAACACTATTATAAGATAATAACTCAGTGTCATCTGAACATTTGGTCTTCTGATAGGTAAAATAACCTGCTCGGCAATAATGCATTTCTATGTGTAACTGTAAACCAAAACAGTACATTTATTTTTGAACGGTATAGCAAGGTTAATTGCTTTTGTTTGGTAAGGGAGTCTGATCGAGGTTAGCCCACACACGAGTGTCCGGAAATTGGTCAGTTTTACTCTACTTCACTAAATTTCACTACATTGCACCACTTTGTCATACTTTACGTATACCACATGCATGCAGGTAACTATTGCTGTTTCATTTATGCTACAATATTCTATCTACACATTATCATTTAACAAACAGTATCACATAATCTCCATCTCTGCCTTGCCAGGTGTTTGTGTCATTCCATTGTAATGTGTACTCTTGTATCCAAGGCTGATTGTTGTACCCATTGTCAACTTATTTGAGAAAAAAATTAAAATGAGAGTTTCCCCCAGTTTGGCCAGACTAGGTCTGGCATATATAGCCAACCCTTAATCTGCCATAAGATGGCAGATCAAGGGTCAGTTACATCAGACTAGTCATTGGCCTGGAAAAATGGCAGTTCCGGTT
>OZ026551.1:3888766-3903766 GCA_964020155.1 Chondrilla cf. caribensis | reverse complement strand
ACTTTAATCCAAACAATCCTTTAAGGTTCACTTGTTCCACCATCTATGTCCATGTTCAATTTGTCATTTGTCTGTAAGCAATAATTATTACATCCATTTAATTTATTGTAATTTTATCTTGTGAACCCCTGTCCTACATGTTGATTGGATGTTTGTTTTTGTTTTGATACTCTGTGAAATAGTAAACCATATAAGCCAGTGTCTATTCAAATCAATTGTTTTTTGACGTGTTTGCCCAAGAGTTAATTTTCCATTAATTTCACCTGTATCTCATAATTCAACCCCAATCCTGCAGTCTTTTTATATCATATTTAAGGATTTTGTCATTATCTCTCACAATTATGAACCACACCAAATTCTGTATCAGGCTGCATCAGGTCTTGATGTCAGTCCTGAGATCACACCACGACTCTTCTTTGCCACTAAAATCACATGTAACTCATCCTTCACTTAATATTGTGGTTGTGAAGCTCATAATATTAATAATAATAATTTGGATTCCTCATGCAGAGGATATCCGTAGCAATCCAGATTGGAAATGCTATATCCGTGCTAGGAACCCTACCAGTGGTAGACAGTGATCATGATTACTGTCCCCTTGATTAATTATATTTATTCTCATTATTATTGTTATTATTATTATTAGCAATACATCATAATTGTTATTATTATTATTATTGTCATTATTATTCTATCATTGTTTATTCAGTTAAGTACCTGTAATTTTACACTCATATCAGCAATGCATTATAATAATAATAATAATAATAATAATGACAATAATTTTTTACTTTAATGATTTACTAGTTTACTATTTTATATTTATTTATTTATTTATTTTAGTCATTATGGTTATTGTCATTATATTTGGTTTAGTCCTCATTATATATAATATATCATTATAGTCATTGCATTAATGTTTTATTATATTTAATTGTAAATACTGTGTGTATACCACCAAAACGCCAATATAAAATGACCCCCAATTTTTCATAAACCCTTTTTTCTTTAATGATTTATATTAATTATTTATTATTATTTATTTATTTATTTATTTATTTTTGTCATTATGGCTATTGTCATTATATTTGGTTTAGTCATCATTATAATATAATATATCATTGTAGTTATTGCATTAATGTTTTATTATATTTAATTGTAAATATGTGTATACCGCCAAAATGCCAAAATAAAATGACCGCCAATATTTCTTTATTAGTTACACAGTATATGTGTAATTATCATAATAATACTAATAATATTGTAATAATAATGATAAGTAGAAGATGGTGCACTGGTGAACCCAACTCATTTATGTATTTGTTACAGCGTCTTACTACTCTATCAGTTGCAATATGGGTTGGAAATTCAACCTCTGTGCATGGATTCTCTCGTGCATAAATTCAATGATTGTGATAGTGAGGATTCTATTTAGCTAAGTACATGTAGTGTTTGTGTTCATTTTCCCTTATTTTTGTTTCTGCTATAATAATATTCACTCCTCTACAATTACTGCAATTATAATTTATAATAATATCAACAATAATAACAATAACAATAATAATGATAAAATTAATAATAATCTAAAAATCGTACTCAAGTCATAGATATTTTACCAGGATCCTCAAGAGATCATGGTCTAAACTGCTAATATTATTAAATATAAGTATATAATTGGAGGAGGAGCTGAAGCTGTGTATGATGAAGCAGATGGCAGAACTGGAGATTGAGTCTAGCTGTACGACCGTATGTGTAAGAAGCAAGAGAGCAATCGAGGAGGATGCTAGTTGAGAGGAGAAACAGCACTGTTCAAGATCGAGATGGGAAGGTGGCAAGGAGTGGAGGAGGACGGGATGAATATGCAAAGAATGTGAGAATGATGAAGTTAAAGATGTCTGCCACTGGTTGCTGCAGTGCCTTGTGTGGGAACAGTTAAGAATACCACTGATAGATGAACAAACAGCTTGGAAATTCATAATATTATTATCACAGGCCTGTTCAAAGAGTAGTATTTTAACCCATCTTAGTGTGATGTGGTGTGCCAGATTTGGTGTGTAACTCATTATTTTGTCATTGTGATGGATTAGTGTACTAGATACTCCATAGTTAGTTCTGTTGTTGTATGTGTATTTTGTTATAGTGCTACATAGGACCATATTATGTCCTAGCACCTTCGGGTTAGGTGCACTCAAATAATATTGGTTGATTGATTATGCTTAATTCTAAGTTTTATTTCTTTCATGTCCTTAATATGGCATTTATTCAATAATTATCCACGTATACGTCCACATTTAATCAACTGTACGTCCTCTTATTTCGTATACTCTGTCCACTGTCCACGCGGACGGTCCGCATAATAAAAACACCGATGATCGCGATAGCTATAACCTGCATGCCTCAGTTCGACGAACGTTTTACGAGAACAAACTAACTGCTATATCAACCTCCTGAGACTGGTGGTCCTGCAGGAATGTAGTTCTATGAGATAACTCACCCAGTAGACGGAGATTGGGAGCAGCCATTATTTGGACACGAACATTGCCCGTCCACATTAACCCCGAAAAATGCCACTAGTAGCAGGAATACAACCATGAATTTCAAAGTAACACTGGTGGAATTGAAGTCCGCTGTGGATCTTCTGGAAGCCATTTGAAAGCCTTTGTGCAGGCTGGCCGACAGTATAGGATGCTGTTACCCAGTCGATACCTTGGTATGATCATAGATAACAGAACGTTAACAGTTCTATTATCTATGGTATGCCAGGATTACACAAATATGGGATGGATTAAATGGCGGAAATCCTAACCCCGTTCCTAGAGTGGCGGCCTTGCTCCGAGATTCATCTCATCCCTTAAAACCCCAAGGTTCTCAGAAGCCTAAAGTTGAATACAACCTCATCACGAGAGAATTAAAAGCGATTCTTTTTCAGTGGTCTGGATTATGACGTGATTACAGCAGACAATTGCAAATGGACAACATCCTGAGGTCAGGTCACAAGGCACTCCCTTGCTAGTGTGTGGGGGGGGGGGAGGGGGGAGGGGACAGACACAAGATCCATTAACCTAGCTATTCAAATTAAAATTCCATTGCAGTGTTGCTGCGGTCATAATATTGTTCTAAGTCTCATCCTGAAGATCAAGACCGTTAGCTAGCAAAGAAACTCAATCCAATATTGATTTCTATTACTAACCAGTGCCACTATCATGACATCTCTCAATATTGCCCTGTTGTTAGCCTGTTTGGCTATTTCTTCAGCCTGCCCAGATTTCAGATGCAAGGTAAGAAGTTTTACATACACCAAACATACGTAGTACACTTAGCTCCAATATGATTGATGTATGTATCAGTTATTTTATAGTCCTATCATTACTTTTATTTGTATTATTTTGTGCCAATTCCAATGGAGGGTACATTTTACAACAGGTACCATAATATGTGACATGCATGGTAACAGGTTTTCAATGTTGGTTCTGCCTAATCTAGACAGGTGTCCACCAGGCAAGTGCTGTGCACATACTTTCCTGTTAAAGTTGTACTGTAATTCCATAGCAGAGGGTTAATAAATTTAAAATGCTTTTCCATACAGGAGTTTAGGTAAACATGATAGCATACAAGTATCAATTTCAAATTTAACTTTAAATCAAAGATGTAGTTATGCATTACCTAAATTGGTACAACTTCAACAGGGAAGCTGGTGCTCTATATTTTGTGGTCTATCCATATTATGTTCTTCAGATGTTAAAATACATGTTAACACTAAATGATTTTAGAATCCATCATGTACTTGACAATCTGTTCACAATAACATGTAGGTTGACTCACCAGTTATGGAGCCTGTGAAACATACACTCAAATATGGTCATGTCAAGGTCACCTTTCCTCTATCTCACATATTCTGTGGTGAGATTAAGAGAGGCACAGCTGGTGGTTTCCACTCCCGACCAGGAGGACAAGATCCACCAGGTAATAATACCCGCAAATGTGCCAGACCATGGAAAAAAATCCCCTATCATGTAAAGAATTTTGGTTTTCCAGCCTTTGAAGGATCTGAGGTTTTTAATGCTAATACCAGTAAATGGATACACCGTGATACTACTGCTGATGAAAACGGATACTATGGATTTTTCCCAAATCAATGGACTGTAAGCGATGTTGTAAATAAGGTTTCTAAATGTACCTATGAGTGCTGCCAATCACCAGGAGTGAAGTGTGGTGGAAACTCAAAAACATTACTCCTGACTCATTTCAATCAGACCAATAGTGATGCTTTTTTTGATGTTACCGTCTTCCTGACAACTAGCACAGAGATGTGCATCAATATGGTTAGTGCATTTCCAGTAAAATCTGATGACTATAATAGGAAAGCAAACTACAGATGTGATGTGCAGAAATTCAAGAACAAATGTCTCTAGTAAATGCTTCTTATTATTTTGTATGTCCAAACATTACATTACTGCTCCTTATCCTGTACCACAGTATGTTCAGACTGTATGAAATTAGTCTTAAACCAGTAAGAATAGTTCATTTTTGTATGTAATTCTAATACTTTTCATACTACAATGTATTGCACTATGTCAGTCTTGATATATTAGCAGTATTAAGAGGACAACATACATACATTAGCAAGTACTATGTACTGACCTTGATAACAACTATAATACTTTCAGATCACATTTTTGTAATACAATTGTATAGTTCTATATGTACTACTACTGAATATTGGAATGTGTTCATGGCTGTCATGACTCTAAGAGAGATGTATACAATGAACACCATGCATGCTGTGGTGTTTGAAGGTCAGTAATACATGAGAGCTGACCTGCAAGGTCCACACAGAGAGAGAGACATTTATTTAGAGAATTTATTATCCAGAGAACTTCAAGAGAGAAACTTCCACTCTCCCATTAGTTTAACATTCAGAATGTTTGACAAGAAGATGGCCGAAGTTATTTGACAGAGGGACAATGTAGTCGATATATTGCGTCTCTTATAATTTATTATAGCTCCTTGCTATTAATAAAACGATGCACGGATGCGGTATGTAACTTTTTATATACCGTACGCGTCTAGCTGAACATACGGGACTCAACACCTCGTGACTATCTCGTGATCCTACTCTTTGATTCACTTCAAAATGGCTGATGGAACACTTGCGAACGAAACCACGCTGAAGGTTCTACTGGTCGGCGATGCTGAAGTTGGTAAATCATCACTGATCAAGCACATTAGCGGAGAAGAGTTCCAAGTGTCTTACACGAATACAATTGGTGAGTAACCAACGTTTCGCACGTATTTTCTGCAGCCTGGCTAAATCACCATCCGACCAGCTAGAACTTCCACTATCTTTAAGTGACAGGTAGGAAATACAAAATGAGGATCGTTTCATGATATGCTAGCTCAGATTCAAACGCACCGTACGCGTGGTGTATGTTGGGAAATTACCCCCTTAGGTCGACTCTTCGCTCAGCCTCGCCATCTTACGTAGTTCCTATGTAGAGAGACCGTGATGACCAACTTTAGTATGTGGAACCATGCATGCACGTATGTTGATGAGCAGTCGTGGAAGTACGTGAGCCTCAGCTTAGTAACGTGCACCGCGGTGTGTGCGGGTCCGGATGCCCTGAGGATGTCCGGGGGTTAGCTTCGAAAAACGTTAGCTGCTGAATTTTTACGACTAAACTCAAGCTTCGCACGAACTTGCGTCACCTTAACGTTTACAACACTCCATGCCACTCTTTAAATGCTATGTGTAGACACGCACAGTTGTAGGTATAGGATTTAGAAACGTGTCTAAATCAGTGTAACGCGTAAAACCATTGGTACGGTAAGGACGGGTGGAACTTCGGAAAACCCTGCTTTTGGTCGACCTTCGAAAGGTCACAGGCTAAAGTGGTTGAGATTTCATTGTATCTGGAGGGAATTCCTATAAAGGAGCTCAAGAAACCCACATGTATATGTCTGTCGACTTGTACATGTTAACCTATAGGGTGTATTTTTCAATCTTGTCATGGTAGTTGGTAGTGGTAGGCATGTTTAGACAAGTAAAGTAGATCAAGGTAACTCGCTCATGACTGCCTCAAGCACTCTCAACACTGAGCTGTTGACACAGCTTCACGACAGTGTCATCTCCATAGTTGGGTGGTGCGATATTCGTGAAGACACTTACCCCAAGCCATTTCCCATTTCCAAATCACCCCACTTTTCCCCACTTGTGGTAAACGCTTACAACCAGTAACATTTGGAGCCTGCCATTGCCAGTGGTGTTTGTGGTTGGGTAGCTGGTAGTCATCATGGATGTGTTCATTGTGGTTTGTAGCCTCATTAATGCCAATACGTTACTGCCAACAAAGCATACAGGAGAATGTTAGTGAACCACGCTTGTATAACACGATGCAGTCCTGTATACAGGGTGTAGAATGGGAGGTTATAACCTCATGGGTAGGGAAATATGGGCACATGTGGTATAAGGTGGTGAAACTATAATAGTCCTGTTCTTAGCACTCCTAACCTTAAGTGCTGGTAATCCAGTTTTTCAAAGACCATGGTCTTCCAATTTCAGCCACCTAGTACTGTATAATGGGAAATTTTTGCAAATGGCTCCAAAAATAAAAATTCCTGGATAAAATTTTCGCAGATGCTGGCTTACCGTGCAGAACGAGAACACAATTATACCTTATTTGCAGATTTTATTTTTACGCATGTTAGGGCAACCGTGAAATCTGCGAAAATTTTGTCCTGCAAAAATTTCCCGCTATACGGTAGTTCAGAAGGGGTGTTGGTACTCACCCAGTGGATTCCACCTGCCTACTGTCCCCGTAATGTAGGGAACTTAGAAGCTGGAGGCTAACTTGTGACTGTCATATACTGTCTGTGTTTACATACTGACAGTGGCATGAGACAGATCAGTTCAATGTGTGGTGATGAATGTGTATGGGAGTGTGTGTGGATATGTACTACTACATGAATCCCTGAATGGGTGTGTACATATGCATGTGTGTTAAATGTGTGTTTGTGTGTGTGCTTGCGTATGTGTGTGTGCATGTGTTTGTGTGTGTGTGTGTGTGTGTGTGTGTGTGTGTGTGTGTGTGTGTGTGTGTGTGTGCGTGCGTGTGTGTGTGCATGTACATTTAAATGGGGAATATTTGCTTGAATAAAAATGCTCTTCAGATTTAACTATTTTCTTAATGGAATAGGGATTGACTTCAAGACTCTATCTTACGATATTGATGGAGAAAATGTTAAAGTCCAGATATGGTATGTATGTCAGCACGTGCATTTTGTATATAATACTCAGTTTAGTCCACAAGCTTTGCCCATTGAATGTCTGGATAAGTCGGATGGAGATGTGTTTTTCTCTTTGTTCTACATGTGTTAATGTATTGCGAGTGTTGACTAACTGTATCCGCTGTTGATAACATGCACATTCACATATATGTACATGCATGTCTCTCCTGTATGTATGTATGTACCTCTCATATGCATATGTACATATATACCTCCCAATTTTGTATGTACCTCTCACGTACATTGGTACATATGTATCCCTCATGTATGTACATAATAGTGTGTGGATTATTCATGTTCCTATGTATGTACCTCTTATGTACATGCGTATGTACATACCTCCCTATCTCTCCATGTTCATACGTACAAACCTCACATTTCCCCATAAGTACAATGTTATACCAAGGCTCATACGTACTGAATACCGTATAGTGGGAAGTTTTTTTTTCACGGGTCCAAAATTTCATAAAATGTACCTTGGCCTGATATTCGCAGTTCATATTTTCATGATGCTGCAATCAAAGACAAGTATTGTGCAATGTTATACTGAAAATTTGCAGATGTAATTTTCACACCTTCATTTAAATCGCAAAATTGCGACTTCATGAAAATTTCCCGCTATACAGTAGTTTAAAATCTCCCCCATATGTAAGTACATACATATGGGAGGGATACCATATGTACGTACATACATATGCACTGTACGAGCTGAGGTTTGTTACTTCCCTGAGAAGCGTGGAATCCATTGCCAGAGCCTGACCAGTGCTCTCAACGTCGCAATTCAAGGTTTCTCAGAATGAATGTGAATATGGTGGTGAATATTGTACCTTTTGAATGATATTTTCATGTGTTGAAATGTGTTGATATTTGATGGATGAAATAACCCAAACACAATAATGGAGTTCTATATAATATACTGTACTGTGTATTCCAAATATTGCATTCATGCTACTTTGTACAATGGAACCTGCATATTTCAACACCTCTACAATCCAGCACCTTTACAATACAATATCCACTATAACCCAATATCCACTATAACCCAATATCTACTATATAATCCAATATATTTCAACACCTCTACAATCCAGCACCTTTGCAATACAATATCCACTATAACCCAATATCCACTATAATCCAATGACCTCTGTAATCTAATGTCTTCTAATACAATCTAATGTCTTCTACAATCCAATATCGACTCATGCAGTATAATCCAATATCTTCTATAATCCAATACCCTCTATAGTCCAATATCCACTATAATCCAATGTCTTCTACAATCCAATATCCACTCAGTATAATCCAATGTGCACTATAATCCAACATACTCAATCATTCTGAGACACAGTTATCAATGTGGATTGTACTATAAGCCTCCATAATCTGACATGTTACTGTTTCCCATTCTGTGTCAGATTAAGAGGTTCCACCATACACATTATGTGCATACTGTACCTGAGTACCTATGACACTGTACATACCTATGCACCTGAACATGCCACAAGTCACTGTAGTTGACATTGTACTACATTGACTGTGTGAACTGCTTAAGACGGAATTTTGGAAGTGAAATTTTGGTAAACACATAATGTGACCTGTAGGCTCCCAACATCACCCATAGTATGGTGTATGGTATGGTGATGTATTCTGTTGAGATGCAGGTCTGTTAGCATGAATGTGAAAGATAGGCCCCCAGAGTTTGTTAAAATTTTGGTAAACACATAATGTGGCCTGTAGGCTCCCAATACCCCCTATAGTATTATTTATGGTGATGTATTCTGTTGAGATGAAGTTCTGTTAGTATGAAAGTGAAAGATAGCCCCCCTGGAGTTTGTTATATATCTGTGAGATCTGTTGTACAGTATGTGTAAATTGTATACGTATGTTCAGGGACACTGCAGGTCAAGAGAGATTCCATACCATCACTAAGGCATACTACAGAGGAGCCCATGTGAGTGTTATGTTAGTGTTTTGTGTGTGTGTGTGTGTGTGTGTGTGTGTGTGTGTGTGTGTGTGTGTGCTTGTACATATGTGTATGTCTGTGTGTCCATATGCATTTTGACACACTCAACAACGTGGAGCGTGACAGTGTGCGTGTGTATACCTCTGTTTTGTGTGTGTGTGTTTGTGTGTTGTGTGTGTGTGTGTGTGTGTGTGTGTGTGTGTGTGTGTGTGTGTGTGTGTGTGTGTGTGTGTGTGTGTGTGTGTGTGTGCTTGTACATGTGTTGTGTGTGTGTGTGTGTGTGTGTGTGTGTGTGCGTGTACCTGTGTTTTGTGTGTGTGTGTGTGTATGCATGTGTTGGTATGTGTGTGTGCGTATTCACACAATGCACTTGAATACAGATCTGAATGAGTTACAAGTGATAATATCCTGAAACATTTTAACTCAGCACAATCTCATATTCCACTAGCATTCACCTCCACTCAATACTTCACAGCCAAGTACACCACTCTCTGTCTACATTCCACAGGGTATTGTCCTTGTGTACGATATCACGTCAGAAGAGTCGTTCTGCAATATCGAGAAATGGGTCCAAGGCATTCGTGAGGTATGTCTGTGTACTTCCTACTCCTTCAAGTGATCCAGCAAACTCAGTTTACCCAATATACGTATGTTTATCCAAAACTAGGTTCATCCAACTTCTTGTTTATCTGACACCTGGTTCATCCAACTCCTTGTTTATCTGACACCTGGTTCATCCAACTCCTTGTTTATCTGACACCTGGTTTATCATACTCTTTGTTTATCTGACACCTGGTTCATCATACTCCTTGTTTAACTGACACCTGATTCATCGGACGTCTTGTTTAACTGACATCTGATTCATCCCATCCTGTGTTTAACTGACACTTGGTTCTTTGGACTTCTTGTTTATCCTATATTGTGTACAAATCACAAATATCCAAGTTATTAGATTCTCCTGTAAACCAAACAGTTTCATTTTCCAAACGATGTGTTATTTTCTCTCTAACACCATATGTACTGTACATGCATTCATATGTGTCTTATGTACATACGATAGTACTTGTTGTTGTAAAATTCTCTACATCTCGACTCCGCTCACAGGAAGGACCTACAAATGTAATGTTACACTTGTTTGGGAACAAGCTGGATCTTGCCCGCAACTGGAGGTCGGTGGCCACAGAAAGAGGTCAAATCACATCAAAGAGACACAACATGTCCTTCCATGAAACAAGCGCAAAAACAGGAGAAAATGTACAAGAAGTATGTTAGCTTGTGGGAAAGTCATTTCATATTGCACTTTTTTTGCATTTTGTTCTTTGTTCTTTGTTGTTGCTGTTATGTGCTTTTGTTTGTGTTCTGGGTGCCTTTATAGTAGCCGTTGGCTATTGGTTCCTAGTCAAAATGAGATTCCTGATACCTGATATCTGTTCTTTATATTATATTACATGGACAACTCGTAATCCACGACCTCTGTAATCCACCAATCATTCGTGATGTACGTATGCAAATATGAAGATGTAGTCATCATTACGGACCACTGTATGGAGCAAGGTTTTCCAGAACATGGATTTTCACACACTAGCCTTCTCCAAGATTTCATAAAAACTGAAACTCGCACTTTGCATTTGTAAATGATTGTATACAGCATTATCCACTGTGTGCTGAATGATTGGAGGATGCAATCTTCGTGGAAGTAGTCTCAGCTGTGAAAAGTGTGAAACTGTACTTCTTTAGGACATGTGGACATTCCCGATATTTGTGTCATAGACTGTACTATCTTGGACTGTATGAGCCCACCCACTAGATTCCTTGGCCCCACCCTCTTTGACTATATGGGCCCCTCCTACTTATTTCATAGACCACGCCCTCTTTGACCGTATGGACTCCTCCCACTAGTTTCCTAGGCTACGCTCTTGTTGTCTGACAAGTCAACATGCTTGAAATAACGGGTCAAAGTAACTTTGCCTCATCTGAGCTATCAACACGCAATTTGTGTCTTCTGAGGATTTCATTGTTTGTCAATACCTTCTTACTTAATTATAAATACCTTCTTATTTTCTAGTGTGTAAACACCATGTTACTTATGCATGCTATCATTATGCTATCTCTTTGTTTTAGGCATTCCAAGGTTTTGTGGTTGAGTTGAAGCGAACTTATGATAAGGCGAATGTGAGTTGCACTATGTACACACACCACACACACTACATGTACACACAACATACACACACACACACACACACACACACACACACACACACACACACACACACACACACACGCACACACACACACACACACACACAACACACACACACACACACACACACACACACACACACACACAACACACACACACACACACACACACACACAATCCAAACCTTTACCACTTTCCCACAGATGGCAGTTCTATCAGGTAGTGATATTGATGGTGAAGTAATCAGGTTACAATCAAAGTCTTCGTCCTCGAAATGTTCATGTTGATATGTGACTTGTGTGTCCATTGTGTGTTTCCTTGCACGAATATCCATATGTTATAAAGATACGTATTTGTGATATAATATTCTTATGCAGTCATCCAACAATTTAATAATTGAGTTTATTTTCAGGTGTTTCATTAGTTCAGTGTATTTTTCTATAGTTTGATAATTATCATTCGATGTTGTATTATTGTACATGATAGTATTGCAATCACATATTCACAAATTGAATGAAATTGTCGTTAGATGTAATAATAATGCTAATGTTAAATATAGTTAATGTAATATTGTATATGAATATAATAATAATATTATTTACGTACATTAATAATATAGTCATAATTTTGTTTGGAAAGTGTAGTGCTATATACAATGTCATGTATATACGTATACCACCAGAATTTAATCCCCTAGCACCGTAAACAATTGTACACACACACCCCTCCAAGGATGTCATGTGTATACGTATACCACCAGAATTTGATCCCCTAGCACCGTAAACACTGTCAATTGTACACCCCCTCCCACCCCTCCAAGGATTGTGCATGGTGTTTTGAGCATAACTTCCTATATTCCTATTTCCTATAATTTTGCAAAGTGTGTTGCTTAATTTGACCAGAATTTGACCCCACATGCACTTGTTTTGGGATGCCTGATTCACTACTGCCACCAAGGCTCTGGATATACCAATGCCACATTATCTTATTTCCTAGGAGTTTATTACTTTTTTAATGTACGTATGGTAGAGAATAGGGAGAATAAATTTAATCATAGTGCCAATCAGCTTTTGCTGTAGCTCATGACAGGGGGAGGGGTGTGTGTGTCAAGCTGATACTTGTTCCAGACCTAGCTGGTGGCTTGAGCTAACTTCTGAAACATGTACATGTCTCATCTCCTTATGTTGCCTGTAACTCTAGGTACACTCAGAGGTGCTCAGAATATTTTCAATATGGTAGACAGTAGGGAGAATAAATGCTATGCACCTTCTGGTGGAGGATACAGAGGGGGTGTGTCAAACTGATGCTCTCTCAAGAGTTAGCTAGTATATAGCTTGAGCTAATTTCTGAAACATGTCCTATCCCTTTACGTTGCCTGTAACCCCAGCTACATTCGGAGGTGCTTAATAATTTTTCAATGTATGTATGGGAGAGAACAGGAGAAAAGAAACGTCAATCACCTTTTTACATAACTCATGGGAGAGGAGGCATGTCAACCTTTTTTCCCCAGATCTAGAGCATGGCATACATTAAATGCTGAAACAATTCCCATTTCAACACATGGCCCATATCCTCAGGTTCATTCGGAGGTGCTTAACAATATTTCAATGTACGTTTGGGAGTGAATAGGAGAATAGACACTTATATAGCACCCTCTTTCATAATTCATGGGAGAGGGGGTGTGTCAATCTGATATTTTTACCTGACCTAGCTGATGTCATGAAGTAAATGCTGAAACAATTCCCAACTCAGTGCATGGCTGGTAACATTATCTACATACCGAGATGCTTAATATTTTTTAATGTATGGGCCCGGAGAGAATGGGAGAAAAGACACTAAGCACCTTTTAGCATAGCTCATAGGAGAGGAGGTGTGTCAACCTGAATCTTTTTTCAGACCTACCTGGGAACATCAACTAACTTATGAAACAATTCCCATCTCTGTATATATGTGGCCGGTAACTCTAGCTACATTTGGAGGTGCTTCAATGTATGGGATAGTATAGGAGAATAAATGCTAAGCATATGTGTGTCAACCTGAAACTTTTTTCAGACCTAGCTGGGAACGTCCACTAACTTATGAAACAATTATAATCTCCGTATGTGACCTGTAACTTCAGCTACATTCGGAGGTGTTTAATATCTTTTCAATGTATGGGAGAGTATAGGAGAATAAATGCTAAGCACCTTTTTGCGTAGCTCATGGGAGAGGGGGTGTCAACCTGAAATGTTTTCCACACCTAGCTAAGGGCATCCACTAACTTATGAATCAATTCTTATCTCCGTATGTGGCCGGTAACTCTAGCTACATACGAAGGTGCTTCAATGTATGGAAAAGTATAGGAGAATGAACGCTAAGCACCTTTTTGCATAGCTCATAGGAGAGGGGGTGTGTCAACTCGAAATTTTTTTCAGAACTAGCTGGGAATGTCAACTAACTTATGAATCAATTCCCATTTTTGTATGTGGCCGGTAACTCTAGCTACATTTGGAGGTGCTTCCATGTATGGGAGAGTATAGGAGAATGAACGTTAAGCACCTTTTTGCGTAGCTTTTGGAGAGGGGGCATGTCAACCTGAATTTTTTTCCACATCTAGCTAAGGGCATCAACTAACTTATGAATCAATTCCCATCTCTGTATGTCGTCGGTAACTCTAGCTACATTTGGAGGTGCTTCAATGTATGGAAGGGTATAGGGGAATAAACGCTAAGCACCTTTTTGCATAGCTCATAGGAGAGGGGGCGTGTCAACCTGAAACTTTTTTCAGACCTAGCTTGGAACATCAATTAACTTACAAAACAATTCCCATCTCTGTATGTGACCTGTAACTTTAGCTACGTTCAGAGGTGTTTAATATCTCTTCAATGTATGGGAGAGTATAGGAGAATAAACGCTAAGCACCCTTTTGCATAGCTCATGGGAGAGGGGGCATGTCAACCTGAATTTTTTTTCCAGACCTAGCTAAGGGCATCAACTGACTTATGAATCAATTCCCATCTCCGTATGTGTCCGGTAACTCTAGCAACATACGGAGGGGGCTACTATGTATGGGAGAGTATAGGAGAATAAACGTTAAGCACCTTTTTGTGTAGCTCATGGGAGAGGGGGCGTGTCAACCTCAATTTTTTTCCATTGTCAAGCTGATACTTCCTCTAGGTAGGTAGTATAGCTTGTCAATGAGCTATATTATGAAATATGTCCCATCTCCTTTCATTGCCTATAACCCTAAGTAAATTGGGATTTACTCAATATTTTTTCTGAATGCATGGAAGATAATAGGGAGGACGAATGCTGAGCACTTTCTTGTGTAGCACATGGCAGAGTGGGTGTGTCAAGCTGACACTTGTTTCAGAGTTACCTTGTAGCTTGAGTTAAACTCTGAAACATGCATCATCCATTCATCTCTGACCGCTGCCAGTAATCTTATAAGATGCATCCATATAGGTGCTTTTTTCTGACATGCAATGATCATAGTGAGTTGCCCAATTTCCTCAAACTAAGTTGACAAATTCCTACATGCCAGTGAGAGTTATTCAATACCTGGTTTTAC
>OZ026551.1:3868766-3876266 GCA_964020155.1 Chondrilla cf. caribensis | reverse complement strand
ATGCATGTACATGTATACACATGTGTTCACATACTCATATATGTGTTCACCTTGTGCTACAGATTCTCATGACAAACATATTCTACAACAAATGGGCCCTCTACCAGTCAGCATCGATGGACTGCATTGTAGTGTCAGTGGATGGTAGAGGGACTGGATTCAGAGGTGATAAGTGAGTGAATGTGTCCATAGCTATGTACACATTCATACAGCATTTATGTACATACATATGTATTACACAGATGAAGTTGCAATACATACGTATTTTACAGTACATACTGAACACTGGTATGTACGTGAGTACAAATGTCACTTATGTATGAATATCTATTTCCTATACGTATATATGTACGTATATTGAGCAGCAGAATTTGATACATACATCTTATACTGTCCACCTGTAAGCAAATACTTGAAGAGTAGCTATTTTCCAATACTGTACCAGACACATACACTGGTACAGTGAGTTCTCTTTAGTCTTCCGTAATTCGCTTTCCAAAAATATGGTGGACTAATGAGTTTGACAGACTAACTGGATGTCCATTCGTAGCAAGTTGCCTTGTGCTGCCTACACACGAGTGTTAATACAAATCAACTCAATTTTGAGACGCAAAATGTTTGTTATTGTGTTGATGAACCTTATGAAAACATTGTATTCTGTGTTCATTTTATACTGTTACAGTATGTATGTTATCATACACTAGCTGTGTATGTGATGTTTGTATGAGTTCTTATAGCAATCACGTGAGCATATCGTCCTGTAGTTTTAAGTTTTCCGTCTATCGGCACCTGGGGGAGTTGGAGACTGAGGATCAAGTGAGAGCGGGAAGGTGAGTCTGACATGTGTGTCATTGCACATGTGACATGCACATAACATCATATCCACAGTATTCACATGGGGAATTGGCTATTAATCTACGTATTTGGACGACTAACGCCATCAGAATCGTATGGATAAGTTCAATGGAATTCTCTAGCCACAGAAATTTTATTAGACGGAATGTTTCGACAGCTGACTGCTACCTTCGTTCATACCACTGACTAAGGTAGCAGTCAGCTGTCGAAACGTTTGGTGTAATAAAATTCCTAAGGCTAGAGAATTCCATTAAACTTATCCATAAGATGTCACCTAGGCAAACAACCCACTTTCCAGCTGTCAGAATTGTTTTACAAGATTATTGGCAACATTTTGCCAACTTGCATCGTTGCTGCTTATCTTTGTGAAACAACCCTACATGAGGTGTGTTAGATGTCTCCACACAGTACAAGCACGTTGAACAATTTCCACTACATACAGCACATACGTACATGTACGTACATACGTATACTATCACACACATGTACGTACAGTACATGTCATAGTTGTATCCTGGTGTACTGAATTACGGACAATTTATAGTGCATATACATGCACGTAGTCCAATACAACATATTATCACACACATGTACATACAGAATATGCATATTATCACACACATGTACGTACGTACAGTATATACAAATTATCGCATACACGTACATATAGTATATACGTATGTACGTACGTACATACATGTACCCTGATTGTTGGCACCATCTAAGGGACCAGCAGAGATACATATCCTTTGTATCCCTGAGATCCCCTGATGTGACAATTGATTTATCCCTGAGATCCCCTGATGTGACAATTGATTTATCCCTGAGATCCCCTGATGTGACAATTGATCTACGTATCCCTGAGATTCCCTGATGTGACAATTCATTAATCAATTTGTTATTAAAAGTGGCTACTCAGGGTACATGTTAGTCATAACACCTCGAGGAAGGAAACAGGAAACAGATCCTTCCTGGAGGTGACATGGCATACATATATTGCATAAACACAGCTTCTGTGGAATGTACATGTGTACGTTTGGTGGCACATAAGGTATGTACATCCTGTGTTTCTATACACACATATCCTGTTGTATGGATAAGGTGCATCTTGTGCAGTGGGTGTGTTCAGAGCTTGTAACCACAGCCACCTATGTTGTAAGGACATGGCCAAACCCCCTTAAATTACCTCCCCAATAAGGACAGTGCATCCTTGCTGTATATTTCTACCTACCACATCTACCTCTCTAATAAGGACAGTGCATCCTTGCTGTATATGTGTATAGTACCTATCACATCCACCTCTCTAATAAGGACAGCGCATCCTTGCTGTATATGTGTACCTACCACATCCACCTCTCTATTAAGAACAGTGCACTCCTGCTGTATATACGTATGTACAGTACGGTTCAAAAAAAACCAAACGGTAATCACTTTTACCTTTTTTCAGTTAACAGTTAACGGTTAACCGATATCCGTTAACCGTTACTGGTAGCTTTGTCATTGCGTAATCATTAGTACGTAAGCGTATATTACCAAATGACAGCTGCGAATTGCGTAACTCACGAACGATCCGTCGAAGAGTCGGTCGAGTGGTTCCAGGAAGACGGAGAGATGTTCCCATGTCTTTTGTACTTTTGAATCGTTTCTCAAACACTCGTCTTCGATACTTTAAGTCCTTCTTTTTCAACGATTAAGAATTTATAACGTACCAGTGACGGTTATCCGTTAACGGTTATCGGTTAACGGTTACCGGAAATCAGTTAACTTTTTACCGAAAAGCGTTAACTGTTACCGGATTAACAGGTAACTTTTATCCGGTAACGTTTAGTTTTTTTTGAACCGTACCGTACCTACTACATCCACCTCTCTAATAAGGACAATGTGATGCCAATTAAGTGTGTTTTCTTTCAAGGTATTTGAGTCAATTGCCCTATGTCGATGGGAAGAGACTAGCCATATATGGAACAGTAAGTCACCTGACTATCATGTGAACATCACATGCCAGTGACCCTTGTGGTGTTCACATACACTTGTTCTGTCATTCATTGTCCATAGTCCTACGGAGGCTACATGGCTGGTATGGTTGGTAGCAGTGGTAGCGGTGTGTTCAACGTGGCCATATCCAGGTCACCAGTCACCGACTGGAGGTATTACGGTAAGTGAAATATGGATGAATTGTTAGAGATCTTACTTGAAGGCCAGTCCACAGTCTGCACTAGAGCTGCACCCAATTTATCCAAAAGTCCTTTTATCCATAAACCTAATTCATCCAACACTTTGTGAAGATTTTTCCGCACTTAGATGTAGGTGTTGTAGCCTGATTCATCCAACTTGAGGACCAGGTCCACCTAATGTGCCTTGATATGTCCAACATTGGGACCAGGTTCATCTCACTCATTAATATGACAGGTTAAACCAGGTCCCAATGTATATATGTACATCAACAACAAGGCCTTTTCTCCATCTCAATCTGGGTACATATGTAACCCTAAACTGCACGGTACGCAGCTTGTACATTCTGTGTATACTACGTATGTAGATATTGGTATGGGGAACCCATGGCAATGGAAGACTTCATCTAAACTTTTTTCATTAGATTCGATTTACACTGAGAGGTATATGGGATCACCAGAGGACAATTCACAAGAATACTTGGTATGTACGTGTGTATATACTGTATGTGCGTATGTAGGTATGTACAGTTTATTTGCTTGCACGTGTGTATTTTGGTATGTGTATGTACATACGTGTGTGTGTTTGTGTGTGTGTGTGTGTGTGTGTGTGTGTGTGTGTGTGTGTGTGTGTGTGTGTGTGTGTGTGAATGTGTGTGTGTGTGTCAGTGTGTGTGTGTGTGTGTGTGTGTGTGTGTGTGTGTGTGTGTGTGTGTGTGCATGTACGTGTGTGTTGTGTTTATGCATCCATGCATAACTACGTATGTAAATATGTTTTCAATTGTAGTACATACACATGTGGAATCATGCACTCATGATGTAATAGGTACATAAACATACGCATGTTTTTATGCATACGTACATGTATCTTTGCAGTATAGCTTACTGTAGCTTTTCAGTGCATATTTCATCTTTTCAAACCCGTTCAATTTTCAGAAATCATCGCTCTTGTTGAGAGCATCTATGTTTCGTGATGTCAAGCTCCTGTTGATTCATGGGACTGGAGACGGTGAGTTCATGGTTCGTCTGCAGGTGTGCAAAGAAACCCCATAAGTGAGACCATATATGGTAACACATTTGAGTTGTTACACATGTTCTCATGTTTGTTTGCACACACACGCACGCACGCACGCACACACACACACACACACACACACACACACACATACGTACATGCACACACACAACACACACAAAGTGATGCTACATACGTATGTTTCAAGATAGAAGTCTGTAAAGTAATATACTAAGAACTGGAATTGATAGTACTGGGAAATAGTGGTCCTATTATTTGGGATGTCTTTTAGTGGGGTTCTTCCATACCTCGATATCCTTTTGCAGATAACGTTCACTTCCAGAACTCTGCGCAACTTGTGAAGGCTCTGACGAACAGCGGCATACAGTTTAGACTCCAAGTGAGTGTTCATTCCACTTGTACTCAGATTGGGACAATTCCTTCCACATTAGACAATTTGATGCAGTGCTGACGATTGGTCAATGATGAACATTGGCTTGTCTGTTCATTACTTTTTTTCCTTTGTCTTTCTCCTACTAATGTATCAATTTGAATTACATATCTTCAGACATTTTGTGTATTTCGTGTGAAATTAATTTTGTTGTACATGTATGTACATAATCTTGTTTTTCCCTATGTACCATCTTATGCATAAGTTCCCACAATTTTGTTTCTTTATTCCTACCATTTTGTTTATGTGTCCCATTATCTTATTTCTTCGTTCTGGCAATTTGTTTGTTTGTTTCATATTGTGTGTTTGTTCAGGGCATCTTATTTGTTTATGTCCACCCATATTGTTCCTCTGTCATCATACAGTACTTCTTCATCTCCACTTACTGCAGTTCTACACAGACAAGACTCATAGCATATCCGGACTGCATGCAAGGTGGCACTTATACACCCTGATTGACACCTTCTTACATGAAAATCTGTAACAGTACCTTTGACATGCACACACACACACACACACACACACACACACACACACACACACACACACACACACACACACACACACACACACACACACACACACACACACACACACACACACACAGACACACACACACACACACACACACACACACACACACACACACACACACACAGAGGGCATTGTCCGAGAATCACGTATGTTCACCTTAGCAGGTGAAATGCACGCATGTATTTATATTTGAATTCTTTTTGTACCTCAAATATTCAGTATTGAGCCAGGAATGTATACTCTGATTCTGTAGTTAACTCTCCTTAAGGTGTGCATACAATCTTCACTATTCCTGCAAAGTCAAATACTCTTAATGGCTTCTATCCTCCAACATAAGTCAACTTCCTTTTCCTGTGAAATACTTGCAATTACGATAAATGCATAAATCGTGCTACTACAATGTGCACACATTAATACATATTTAATATGTATATAATATGTATTATACAAGGTGCCTATCATATAACAGCAGTACGGATAATTCATGATGGTATCCAGCAATATGTACATACTATACCATTGGTTAGATAAAAGCAATCACAAATAGTATAATATGGCATAGCCTATTATAATAATCATAATATTATACATATACGTACACGTATATACGTAGGACTTCACTTCAGCTTGTACTCCCACGTACACCTGAAGTGATTATGGCTGAACATGAGTCAGGTGCCTTTGTGGCTGACCTGCATGGCTTTGCTGTGTTCGTATGAATTCAATAGTTTTTTGAAGTTAGCACGGCTTCAGCACGAGTTACTCAACTATTATTATAGTGGTGTGTGTGTATGTGTGTGCACGTGTAGTGTATGTGTGTGTGTGTACGTGTGTGCACATGTGGTGTGTGTGTGTGTGTGTGTGTGTGTGTGTGTGTATGTGTGTGTGTGTGTGTGTGTGTGTGTGTGTGTGTGTGTGTGTGTGTGTGTGTGTGTGTGTGTGTGTCTGCAGCTGGGTGTGGCTGGTCACAATTATTGGTGGTTGGACAGTTGGCTTGCATGCACATATTATCATTATGTATGTCACAATTGATGTAATATGCAGCAGAATGACGTTCCTCAAATTAGCTCCTATTAGGGGTTAGAATGTACAAAGATAAGTCCATTCCGTCCAGTTATCATGCAAAAATGGTTAGGATTAGTGAAATGCATTGAAAACCAAATTCCATCTTCCAAATCTGGAGTGGGAAAACAATGTTGCTGATGTCATTGCCACCTTAGCAGTGTTGAGTAACTGGTGTGAGGTCAATTTCAGGTAGTTAAGTACAACTACAAGCCACAGGAATGTACAGTTGTGATAAGACACCTGTATATACCAGGTCCATTAATATACACCTCAGTGTGTAGATAAACTATAATAATACAATATCAATTGCAGATTTTATACACAAACTGTATTGATTAATAGGCCTATTGTAGCAATATATATTGGTTGACTGTATTGAGTTGCAAACTTGCTAATTTGGAACGGAAGCCTTCCAATTACTGTTAATAGCCAACTGAATAGGTAGTCCTTGAGTAAATACCAGTTCCCAGCCCAGCCAGTTGAAAACAGACTGGCTTGTAGTGAGTTTAGTGTTAGTATTAAACAGTCTTAGACTTAGTTTTTACATTGAGAGATAGGGTTAAGCACCTTGTGTATTGTGTAAAGTCTAGTGAACACTGACAAATTGTAAAGTAAGCAGCCATTGTTATATACAGGGAAGAAGATGGACAGTGTTACTTCAAGTCCCCAGAACTGTTCCAACTACTCCTTGAATGAAAGTGGAGGATGTCCTTCAGGAGGAAATGAGACTCTTGCCAATTCTCAATCAGGATTACAAGCCTTTGGTTTCATTCTTGTCTTCTGTCTCTTTGTAGAGATTGTTTTTATTCTTGTGACAATAATACCGCTCATAGGGACTAATGCCTTGCCTCAATCTTTGCGCTCATTCCTCAGCAGCCAGTTACTAGGAGGTCTTTTGGTTGCCTTCGCAGGGTTTGTCATTGGCATCGTAGGGTTAGTGCTTGTATTCCAAAGTCACAGGAATGGCAACCTGCTGCTGTGTACCTTCCTCACATTCTTCTATGGAGTGGGAGCAATAGTCAGAATGTGGAGCATGGCGGCCTATTCCATTGCTGTTCTTCTCATTATCATCTACAGCAGGATAAAGATCAAATTGATACCTGTCATCATTGCTATCGTTGCCATATGGATTATATCCGGAGTAATGAATATGTACGTATTCTTCCCTGAGGTGTATGCTGTTCACTATGTAGGAGGGACTGCATGCTTCCCCGATTACGACAGCATCCCGGTGGGAGCTCGCTACGGGTTTGCCGGCATATGGATGATTGCAGGGGGGATTGTCCCTCTCTGTATCAGCATCGTCATCCCCATCATCTGTCTCTGTTACCTCAAACGACACAACTTGAGTGAAGGTTCTGTATACAACAAAGCAATGGCAAGATTTGCTCTATTTCTAGTGATGGGAA
>OZ026551.1:3838766-3863766 GCA_964020155.1 Chondrilla cf. caribensis | reverse complement strand
ACAGAAGATGGCAGACCTTCTCTCTTGTGGTGAGTTGGGCAATAAACAGAAGGTAGAAGAGTTAAAGAAGTCTCTCTCCTCAACCCCAACAGTGAAAGATACAAAAACAAGATTATGTTCACTCTCATGACAATAAATTATTCACTAACATATACTTTCCTTACTGACTCGTAATAACGTATGAAATCAACTATAATAATTACATAATTATAACAAATGAAGATTATTTTATGGCTTAATTATTGTACATTATTATTCTGACAATGGCATGGATAGTTAGTTGGATGCAGATCTATTACACACACATATTCACACAGGAAATACTTATAATTCGTCTCTATACACACTTCATTAGATCTAGGAATTACAGTACATGCGTTGGCATTCCTACTGTACATGCTTCATCAGTTTAAAAGCTTAATGAAAATGGATCAGAGTTCAACCACACATATTTGACAATGATGGGAATCAAACCACAGGATCTGCATGGTTGGGGAACATTACAGCACAAATAAGGCACACATAATAGGCTGAAGAATGTAACGATGGGAATCGAACCACAGGATCTAGTTGGGGAACATTTCGGCACAAATAAGGCACACATATAGGCTGAAGAATGTAACAAAGTACTGCTTAATCATTGTTAAGTTAATTTAAGGAATGTAGTATACATGTGCAAGTACGAATTCACATGAGTATATTTTCATTTATAGCTTAGGACATCAGAACCAAAAACTATTATAAATGAAGAAAAATTGATACAAATATTATTTAATACCATATAGAGGGAAACTTTGGCGGGACAAAATTTTTGCAAAAATTCCCAGATAAAATTTTCACGGATGCTTGCCACAGTCATGTGATAGCACAATGAGAACATCTAATTATAATTCGCTGATTTTATTTTCGTGGGTGTTAGGCCAACCGCGAAATCCATTAAAATTTTGTCCTATGAAAATTTCCCACTATACGGTAACCTTTTTAATATTATTATTATTATTATTGCAGTAAGTATATCGGTTATAAAGTTTAGTGATAATGATAATATAATTGGGATGGATCATAATCGACATACCTGGATATTACAATTGCTAGTAAATGAAATTAATGGGAACTGTTCACGTGTTTGAAGACAGTGTGATTGTTGATATGTACGTAAAGCAGCAGAACATCTTTCTCATCTTCTTGCGAACGGGTTTCATGAAGACAATGATGATGATGGGGGTTGGGAGAAGAGACAGGGAAGCTAGAAGATATGTTAAGACCACTCCTGGTATCTCGGCATGCAATGCTACCAACCCAGGAACAGCCTGTCCTAGTAAATTGACCACGTTCCCCACCACCAAGAATAGGGCAAATTTGGCTATCCTCTTGTTGTACTGGGCTCCTTCTGTGATGGTGTTACGTCTGATGTAGCAGAGGGTGATGATGGGGATGGTGATGCTGATGGCGAGAGGAGTGATCCCACCAAACACAATCCATATGGCAAGGGTTGGGTATCGACTTGCCTTGGGGATAATGGCATTATGTGGAAAACAGACGACATTGTCTACAAATTGTACAGCGTACACAGGGTAGGGTAGCATTGCATAGGAATTGAGGATGAAGGAGATTACCCACACTGCAATAATGCACACAATGACCACACGGGTACGCTTCAGAAATTTCTGTCCATGCCTAATAGTTAAGAGAGTGACTATGGAGTATACTGCTAAACCCCATAATCGTCCAACAGATCCGAATGCGTTAACCCAGATCAAAAACTGACAGTTGGCCGGAGGTAGTTTTATATTAACGGAATCACTGGACTGAGATACCACAAGTAGCACCCCAATGATTGAATTAATGACATTGATTACAGCCACAGCCATACAGGACAGCAGTTGATTGATGAGTAGAACAGCTAAGACACGAGGTATCCCGACTCCTTTACACAGGACAACCATGGAGAGAAAACTAAGAAGGAATCCAGCAAGAAGAATGAGCATTATAGTCAAATAGAAGGCAGTGAATTCTGGAGAACTCAGAATTGTCCTTCCTTGTATGCTTGTTGTTGTAGGGGAATCCTGGAGGTACCCACAAGCTGGTATCGTTGATCTCCATCTTCAGAACTTAAAAACTGAAAGTTGCAAACTAACTGACTTGATTTAAATAGTCAATGTATCAGCTAATAGTATACACACATTGAACGGTATGATGCATTTGTACACACAATCATTACATTATGTACTACATGATATATTATGTACATAATACTGCTATAATGCACATAATATATGCATACGTACATAGTAACTGTAGCTCCACAATTATAGAATAATTCATATTATTGTGTATGATAATTTATACAGTTTGAACAATATAGATATTAATAATAAAATTATATAGTTATACTCACTTCTTACTACAATATACAGTGAACAATGAGGAACTGAATGGTTTTGATTTTCACTTCATTTAAACTTTGTTCATACACACTCTATCCACTTTCAATGGTAAATATGCATAAACAAGAAACAGAAATTGCAAGATCAATAATAAACAATTGGATTGTAGTGTATGTATCATATTCCTAATACTTTGTATTGAGAAGGGGCTAGTAGCACAATTCCCATCCCTGTTTGTGGCCCCTAAACCAAGCTACGTTTGGAGGTGCTTAATGCTTTTCAATGTATGGGAGAGTACGTATGGGATTTTAACACAGAACACTTTCTTGCGCAGCTCATGGGAGGGAGGTGTCAACCTGATATTGTTACCCAACCTAGGTGGGATGTGGTCTGACTTATGGAACAACTCCCATCTCTGTATGTGGCACATAACTCTAGCTACAGTCGGATGTGCTTAATACCATTCAATGTATGTATCTGAGAGCATACTCCAATAGTTAATAATTATATTATAGTGATATGGGAGGGGTGGCAACCTTATATTGCTACCCAACCTAGGTGGGATGTGGGCTAACTTACGGAACATTTCCCATCTTTGTATATATATATAATATGTGGCACTTAACTCTAGCTACATTCAGATTTGCTTAATACTTTTCAATATATGCGAGAGTATAGGAGGAATAATACTAAGGTCCTTTTCGCATATGTAGCTTATAGAAGAGGGGGAGTGTCAACCTTATATTTGTTACCCAACCTTGGACTCGAAATATCTTATGAAACAATTCCCATATCTGTATGTGGCTGGCAACCCTACACTGTTAAAAATGTGGAGTAGCGTTCACTCCAAATGTATTTCACTCCAAAGGTGTTCATTCCAAAGAAGGGGTGAAATCATATGACGGAGTAAAGCGCACTCCATTTACAGCTTAAGCGCTAACGATTGCAAAATAGTATGCCTGTATTGCGTCACACAAGATGGCTTCCGAAGAAAGCAAGAAGTACGTAATCGTCGTGGAGTTTCTCTTTGTATTCAGCCTTTTTGGTTCAGGTAAATTACTTTTGTTGTAGTAAGCCTTACCTGCAAAAAGGAGTGCCAGAATTTTCACTCCAAATATGGGGTGCTCATGGATTCAACACTTTTACCCACTAATTGGAGTGAACTTTACACCAAATTTTTAACAGTGTATAGCTATATTCAGAGGTGCTCACTATTTTTCAATGTATGGGAGAGTATAGGAGAAAAATGCTAAGCACCTTCTTGCATAGCTCATGGGAGAGGAGGCTTGTCAACCTGATATTGTTATCCAACCTAGCTGTTGACATGAACCAACGTATGTAGCAATTCCCATCCCTACCTGTGGCCAATAACCATAGCTACATATGGAGGTGCTTACAGGAGAATACGTATAGGAGAAAAACAGTAAGAACCTTTTTACGTAGCTTTTGGGAAAGTGGTTGTGTCAACCTGATTCTTTTGCTAGACCTAGCTGCGTATGTTAAATATTTACTGAAACAGTAAATTCTTATCTCTATTTGTGGCCCATACCTCCAGCCACATTCAGAGATTCTTAATATTCTTCAATATATGGGAGAGTATTGGAGAAAACAACACTTGATAAGCACCTCGCATAGCTTATAGTAGAGGGTGTGTGTCAACTTGATATTGTTACCTAACCTATTGGTGATGTGAACTAATATATGAAACAATCGCCATCCCTATATGTGGCTCTTAATCCTAGCTACATTCAGAGGTGGTTAATATTATTACATTATGTTAATATCGGTTATTTATGATAATCTAACATAAGAATCTGTTCTGTAGACATTAGAAAACACCTAATCACATTTAAATTTATGATTCAAAGGATGGCACAGACAGAAATATACTCCAATATTTAATAATGCTAAGTAATAATAATGATAATAATAATAATAATAATAATAATAATAATAATAATAATAATAATGATCATTGTTATAATATATTAATGTAGTATTCAAGTACTGGAGATGGATCCCAAATATCATTCTCAGTCATTACAGTCACTGAGAACTGTTCAAGTGTTTGAAGACAGTGTGATGGCTGAGATGTATGTGAAGCAGCAAAACATCTTTCTTATTTTCTTGCGAACAGGTTTCATGAAGACAATGATGATAATAGGGGTCGGTAGAAGAGACAACGAAACTAAAAGGTATGCTAAAATCACCCCTGGAGCCTCGGCATACAATGCTACCAACCCAGGAACAGCCTGTCCTAGTAAATTGACCACGTTCCCCACCACCAAGAATAGGGCAAACTTGGCTATCCTCTTGTTGTACTGGGCTCCTTCTGTGATGGTGTTACGTCTGATGTAGCAGAGGGTGATGATGGGGATGGTGATGCTGATGGTGAGGGGAGTGATCCCACCAAACACAATCCATATGGCAAGGGCTGGGTATTGATTTGCCTTGGGGATAATGGCATTATGTGGAAAACAGACGACATTGTCTACAAACTGTACAGCGTACACAGGGTAGGGTAGCATGAAGTGGATATTGAGGATGAAGGAAATTAGCCACACTCCAATAATGCACACAATGACCACACGGGTACACTTCAGAAATTTCTGTCCATTCTTAATAGTTAAGAGAGTGACTATGGAATATATTGCTAAACCCCACAATCGTCCAACAGATCCAAACATGTTGACCCAAATCAAAAACTGACAGTTGGCCGGAGGTAGTTTTATTTTAACGGAATCACTGGACTGAGATACCACAAGTAGCACCCCAATGATTGAGTAAATGGCATTAATCACAGCCACAATCATACAGGACAGCAGTTGATTGATGAGTAGAACGGCTAAGACACGATGTATTCCCACTCCTTTACACAGGATGCCCATGGAGAGGAAACTAAGGAGGAATCCAGCAAGAAAATTAAGCATTATGGTCAAATAGAAGGCAGTGAATTCTGGAGAACTCAGAATTGTCCTTCCTTGTATGCTTGTGTTGTTGTAGGGGGATCCTGGAGGTACCCACAAGCTAGTATCATTGATATTCATCTTCAGAACTTAAAAAAACCTGAATAAGTTGCAAACTAACTCACCCGGATTGTACCTACTACAATTGATATCACACTTATATAGTCAATGTATCAGCTCATAGTACACACATCAAACAGTATGATGCATTTGTACACAATATAATCATTATATGTACTATATTATATTACACAATAATAATTTTATTATTATATCATATTATGTACATAATACTGCTATAATGCACATAATATAATATATACATAGCTACTGTAGCAACACAATCAAATAATTCATATTTGGTGTGTGATAATTTATACAGTTTAAACATTATGGTTATAATGACTATATAATTGTATTAGTCATACTGTACCTCTTACCACAATATACAGTGAACCATAGAGGAATTGAATGGTTCTGAATGAGATCAATTTTACTTCAATTCAACTTTGTTCATACACTCTCTATCCACTTTCAATTAATATGGTGAATATAGTACATAAACATGAAACAGGAATAACAAGATCGATAATAATCTATTAGATTGTAGTGTAGGTATAATATTCCTAACACTTCCTGTTGGGAAGGGGGATTCCTAAAAAAACAATTACCATCTCTGTATGTGGCCCTTAACCCTAGCTACTTTTGGAGTTTGCTTGGTAGTTTTCAATGTATGGGAGAGAATGGGAGATGAGAGGTGCTCAATATTTTTCAATGCATGAAAGAGTATAGGAGAAAAATGCTTATCACCTTCTTGCATAGCTCATGGGAGAGGAGGTGTCAAACTGATATTGTTACCCAACCTTAGGTGGGACGTGGTCTAACTCATGGAACAATAATTCCCATCATCCCACCCATGTGACACATAACTCTATCTACATTCAGAGGTGCTAAATACTTATTCTGTTCTGTAGACATTTAGAAAACAACTAATCACATTTTATAGTTAGTTTATAGTTTATGATTCAAATGAATGGCACAGATGGAGTTATGCTTCAATATTTAATAATAATAATAATAATAATAGTAATAATGATGATAATAATAATAATGATATTAATAATAATATAATATTTAATGATAATTTAATAATAATGATGATAATAATAATGATGATATTAATAATAATATAATATTTATCATTGTTATATATTACGAGCATTCAAGTAACTGGAGATGGATTCCAAATATCTTTGTCAGTCATTACAGTCACTGAGAACTATTCACGTGTTCGAAGACAGTGTGATTGCTGATATGTATGTGAAGCAGCAAAACATCTTTCTTATCTTGTTTCGAACGGGTTTCATGAAGACAATGATAATGATAGGGGTCGGTAGAAGAGACAACGAAACTAAAAGGTATGCTAAAATCACTCCTGGTGCTTCGGCATACAATGCTACCAACCCAGGAACAGCCTGTCCTAGTAAATTGACCACGTTCCCCACCACCAAGAATAGGGCAAACTTGGCTATCCTCTTGTTGTACTGGGCTCCTTCTGTGATGGTGTTACGTCTGATGTAGCAGAGGGTGATGATGGGGATGGTGATGCTGATGGTGAGGGGAGTGATCCCACCAAACACAATCCATATGGCAAGGGTTGGGTATCGACTTGCCTTGGGGATAATGGCATTATGTGGAAAACAGGCAACATTGTCTACAAACTGTACGGCGTACACAGGATAGGGTAGCATTATGTGGATGTTAAGGATGAAGGTAATTGTCCACACTCCAATCACACAGATGCTTAACACATAGGTACGCTTCAGTATACTCTGTCCATACCTAATGGTTAGGTAAATGACTATGGAAAATACAGCTAAACTCCATAATCTCCCAACAGCTCCAAAAGCATATCCCCAGATCAAGAACTGGCAGTAAGGAAGGGGTAGCTGTACAGAACCATCAGTTAGAGAAAGGACTAGCACACAGATGATGAACGAGAGCATGATGATGGCGACGATCACACAGGACAACAGTTGATGTACAAGGAACACAGATAAGACACGAGGTATTCCCACTCCTTTACACAGGACAGCCATGGAAAGAAAACTAAGGAGGAATCCAGCAAGCAGAATAAGTATTATGGTCAGGTAGAAGGCAGCAAATTCTGGGGAACTCAGAATTGTACTTCCTGGTATGCTTGTGTTGTTGGAGGGGAATCCTGGAGGTACCCACAAGCTGGTATCATTGATCTCCATCTTCAGGGTTTGATTTCAATGATAATAGTCAATAATGGCAAACTAGCTAGGTACTGCACTGATATCTCACTCAGCCTATATACGTATCAGCTCACAGTAAGTATTAGGTGTATAATAACATGCATTTGTATAGCTAACCATATTCATACCATACATCATAAGTCATAATAGTCATAATAATTATAATGTTAATGCACATCTATAATTCTGTAACAATAGAATATTAAACTAATAAATACCAGGTCCTACTGTCTATATTAAAATATCATTCAATAATATTGTTACAGTATTAAATTCTAACTATAATATACATGTAAACATGCCTGTATATAATATGTATGTATACTGTATGTTTTATGATATTATATATAATTCACCCAGCCCACCTTGTGGTACACTGTGCATTGTTGCCAACAATAGTACTGAACATCAAAGTAATTATTAATAGTCCGTCCCTACTTTCATGATCACTATAGCCTGAATTGAATATGTTTATATACACACATTTACTGGCTTTCGATGACTAAATAGCACAATAAAGTTGACAATACATTATAATGACCTTCACAATTATTCAAATCCTTTCTGTTTCACACAACTGTGTGAACTCTCGATGGCCAGTGTGCAGGTTTGATATTCATCATGAGTGAATGCAATTTACATATGTATTATTATCATGCTATAATTACACACCAACCCACGCGCACCCACACACCCACACACACACACACACACACACACACACACACACACACGTACACACACATGTTATAACCCACTTACAAGGGCAGTGGTCAAAATGGAAGACAAAACCAAACCAAAGTGGAGTAACTCAATTTCGGTGGATGTCTGAGTAACTGAGTGATAGCTACTTTGCCTAGGCCTCCTGGACCATTTGCTACATAGGTGTGTGCAAAAGTTCATAACATGCTCTCTGAATTTATAAAGGTGACGATTGGCTAATTAACACCATCCTGTTATACATCCACATCTACCATGAGCAATGGAAGACAAGTACCATTATAATCAAATATCTCCAGTATTGCCCAGAAGTCTAAGAATACTACTACATGTACACACATAAATATGGAACAAACACTGTTATAAGTACTCAGAATTTATAGACCGGTGCAATTCATGAATCAATATTGACAATGTATTAAATATATACAGTGTATATTTCACTGTAACATCTAATTTGTATTATTTTTGCTATAATCGATTTACTGAAACAGATTAGATATGTATTATAGTGGTTGTAATTATAGTATACATATACACTAGCTACAAGTTTATCAAATGTTTAGTTACCAAGAGGAATCATACATTGCATAATCTTGGTGAAGAGATGAATTCTTATAAGAACATGGTGTTTCTATAATATATTCATATTGAACAGATACACCGCTAAATTCCCTAGTAATTGAGTATGAAATTTGGAGAACACACTCAGTCTCTTCTTCCACATTGAGTATGGGTTGACATGATGTATGTGCGTGTAATTCCAGAGTTATATATGTGTGTATGCACATAGTGAAAGGAGTGAAGTGAATATGTTAACATTGGTATGTCGAAACCAGGCGAGTATGTAATCTATCCGGAGGTATATACTCACGTTTTTGAGTACTACTTGACAGAACTATGATGGAGGTTCATAGCTATGGCAGACATAGTAAAGTGAAATGGGGGAATACCATCAACACAAGCTCATAAATGAATTCGTAAGGTGTCTCGACCACAAAGGTACTCATCTGTTACAGAACATACTTCACAGTCTTTACTTTCATAACTTTAAATTTACCACTTACATATTAAGCTTGTTATGGAGATGGTGATTATGATGAGGTATGCATCTGGTTGATTTGCCAAGAGGAAGATATTACTCACTGTATGCAATGTACCCCATGGATGCATGAGTGTGTGTATGAAGTGTGTGTATGACTTGGGCCTCATTTGTTTGTACATCAAACATTGCACATTTTACTTTCAGTTGTAGTTAATTCCAATCTCCGTAGGTGGCCTACATGTAACCACATGCACAACGACATTCAGGGAAAACGCTAAGCACCTTCTGCATAGCTCATGAGAGAGGGAGCGTGTCAACTTGATATTTTAGCTAGATGTAGCTTGGGACATGAACTAACCTCTAAAACAATTCCAATCTCCATAGTCAACCCAAAATCCCAGCTACATTCAGGGGTGCTAAATAATCTTCAATGTATGGGAGAGTATAGGGGAGAAAAACGCTAAGCACCTTTTTGCATGGCTCTAGGGAGAGGGTACATATCAACTTGATATTTTAGCTAGATCTAGCTGAGGACATGAACTAACATTTGAAAACGATTCCTATCTCTGTAGCTAACCTGTAACCCCAGCTACATTTTGAGGTGTTCAATACCTTTTCAATGTATGGGAGAGTATAGGGGAGAAAAACGCTAAGCACCTTTTGTATAGCTCATGGTAGAGGGGGCGTGTCAACTTGATATTTTAGGCAGATTTAGCTGGGGACATGAACAAATATTTGAAACTATTCCCATCTCCTAGCTACCTCGTAACCCCAGCTACAGTTGGATACTAATAATTTTTCAATGTATGGGAGAGTATGAAAGAGAGAACTCTAAGCACCTTTAGCATAGCTCGTGAGGGAGGATGATGCATGTCAACATTATAATCTAGATAGAACTAGCTGGGGACTTGGACTAACCTGTGGAACAATTCCCATCACAACAAGTGGCCTGTAACTCCAGCTACATTCAGATCTAGAGGTGCTTAAAACTCTAAGACTTTCAATGTATGGGGGAATATAGGAGAGAAAACGCTAAGCTCCTTTTGCATAGCTCATGGGACAGGGGGGGTGTCAACTTGATAATTTAGCCAGATCCAGCTGAGGACGAGAACTAATATTTAAAACAATTTCCATTGCAATAGGTGTCTTATAACCCCAGCTACATTTGGAGGTGTTTAATATTTTTTCAATGTAGGGAAAGTATAGGAGACAAAACGCTAAGCACCTTTTTGCATAGCTCATGAAGGAGGGGGCGTGTCAACTTGATATTTTACACAGACGTAGTTGAGGATGAGAACTAACATTTGAAATAACTTCCATCTCCATAACTAACCCATAACCACAGCCACATTCAGAGGTGCTTAATATTTTCCAGTGTATTGGAGAGTATGAGAGAGAATACTAAGCACCTTTTTGCATAATATGTAATGGAGGAGGGAGCGTGTCAACATGATAATTTAGCCAGACTTAGCTGGGGACGTGAACTAACATTTAAAATAACTCCCATCTCCGTGGTGACCTGTAACCACAGCTACAGTTCAAAGAACTAGGAAATTGAATTGAAAACAGTTGACATGTGCATACCTTGTCCTCACCTATGCTACTGTTTCAACCAGGTGTGGGAGTACGTGCAGTTCCTGGAATTTAGCTTAAATTGCCAAACTGAAAGACTCAGTATACAGACACTTCAAACGATTGAAATGAACACAGTATTCCCGTGCCTTGCACTTGAAATGTGGGGAGGAAATTCCAGTTTCAACAAGCTATACATAACAGACACAGCCAATACTACTGTATGTATATAAAATACAAACATGCTTAATAAATAATGCTACAATATAGTTGTGGGCCTGAGTGTCCGTCAGTGTGTGAGCTGCAGAATTGAAGAAAAGAAGTGTGTAATTGAGTTTGAGTATACTCTTGGATAGTATTATAGTAAACAACTACTGCATTTTATTGTGATCGGAAAATGCATAGTGTGGTAAACTGTACTACAGAAATCAGTCAGAATAGCAGCTGTATTCCAGCCAAGGAGGGAACTCTGCTCAGTGAACCAGGCTTTGTAGGATTCTATGTCGTTCTCATTCTCGTCTTGTTTTTGGCAATGGTAATCACGTGGTTATTATTCCTTTCCTTGTGTTGCAATCCAAGTATGCCCAGGGTACTGGCAATCTTTCTGGTGAATCAGCTTGCCGCTTGCACTGTTGTCAACTTCATCACTAGCTCCATCGCTCTGACAGGCCTTATACTAACACTAGACCGTGCATTCAGTCTTGATGTAGGAGGCCAACTGAGGCAGACATTAACAAACCAGACACTACAACTGGACACCCCACCATTGTCATTCTGCCAGTTTTTGATTTGGGGATATGCTTTTGGGGCAGTAGGAAGATTGCGGTGCTTAGTAGCCTTCTCTATAGTTGTGCTCATCACAGTGAAATACGGCCATAGAGCCTTCAAATGCGGCTACATCCTTGTTTGTGTGATTGGAGTGTGGACAATTACCTTCATCCTTAACATCCACATAATGCTACCCTATCCTATGTATGCCGTACAGTTTGTAGACAATGTTGCCTGTTTTCCACATAATGCTATTATCCCCAAGGCAAGTCGATACCCAACCCTTGCCATATGGATTGTGTTTGGTGGGATCACTCCCCTCGTCATCAGCATCACCATCCCCATCATCACCCTCTGCTACATCAGACGTAACACCATCACAGAAGGAGCCCAGTACAACAAGAGGATAGCCAAGTTTGCCCTATTCTTGGTGGTGGGGAACGTGGTCAATTTACTAGGACAGGCTGTTCCTGGGTTGGTAGCATTGTATGCCGAAACACCAGGGGTGATTTTAGCATACGTCTTTGTCACAATGTCTCTCCTTCCAACTCCTGTCATCATCATCATCTTCATGAAACCTGTTCGAGAGAGAATGAAGAGAATTCTTCAGTGTTACTGCTCATTCAAGACGACATCCCCAAGGCATGAAGGCTCATTTCCTTCCACTTCAAATACCCTCAACAGTACCATAGATCTTGCTCCAAGAAGCAGAGATTGATTGAAGCCATTAATAATATATTGCCATGATCAATGTGTGTAGTCTTAGATATCATTAATTGAAATGCAACATATAATTAAATTGGAAGGTATTATGATGTATTATAATATTACGTATGTATATTGTATTAGTATTGTACATTATATATATATATATATCATTATATTATATGCATGTATTGATCAGTTGCATTAATTTTTTGTACATTTAAGTAATAAAGAATAACTAATGTCAATGTAAATGTATACTACAGTACACGGCTGTGAATTTAATATTCTTCCAATGTATGGGATAGTATAGGAGAGAAAACACTAAGCACCTTTTTGCATAGCTCATGGGAAGGGGGCGTGTCAACTTGATATTTTAGAAAGACCTAGCTGGGGATGTATGCTAACTTGTGAAACAATTCCCATCTCAATAGGTGGCCCGTAACCCCATCTACATTCGGAGGTGCTCAATATTTTTCCAATGTATGGAATGGTATAGGAGAGAAAACACTAAGCACCTTTTTGCATAGGTCATGGGGGAGGGGGCGTGTCAACTTGATAGTTTCGACAGACATAGCTGGGGATGTATGCTAACTTGCGAAACAATTCCCATCTCAATGGGTGGTCCGTAACCCCAACTACATTCGGAGGTGCTTGCTATCTTTCCAATGTATGGGATAGTATAGGAGAGAAAATGCTAAGCACCTTTTTGCATAGCAAATGGGGGAGGGGGCATGTCAACTTGATATTTTAGACAGACCTAGCTGGGGATGTATGCTAACTTGTGAAGCAATTCTGATCTCAATAGGTGGTCCGTAATCCCAGCTACATTCGGAGGTGCTTAGTATTTTTCCAATGTATGGAATGGTATAGGAGAGAAAACACTAAGCACCTTTTTGCATAGGTCATGGGGGAGGGGGCGTGTCAACTTGATAGTTTCGACAGACATAGCTGGGGATGTATGCTAACTTGCGAAACAATTCCCATCTCAATGGGTGGTCCGTAACCCCAACTACATTCGGAGGTGCTTGCTATCTTTCCAATGTATGGGATAGTATAGGAGAGAAAATGCTAAGCACCTTTTTGCATAGCAAATGGGGGAGGGGGCATGTCAACTTGATTTTTCAGACAGATCTAGCTGGGAATGTAAGCTAACTTGTGAAACAATTTCCATCTCAATAGGTGGCCCGTAACCCCATCTACATTTGGAGGTGCTCAATATTTTCCAATGTATGGAATGATATAGGAGAGAAAACACTAAGCACCTTTTTGCATAGGTCATGGGGGAGGGGGCGTGTCAACTTGATATTTTAAACAGACCTAGCTGGGGATGTAAGCTAACTTGTGAAACAATTCCCATCTCAATAGGTGGTCCGTAATCCCATCTACATTCGGAGGTGCTTAGTATTTTTCCAATGTATGGGATAGTATAGGAGAGAAAACACTAAGCACCTTTTTGCATAGCTCATGGGGGAGGGGGCGTGTCAACTTGATAGTTTAGACAGACCTAGCTGGGGATGTAAGCTAACTTGTGAAACAATTCCCATCTCAATAGATGGCTCGTAATCCCAGCTACACTCGGAGGTGCTTAATATTTTTCCAATGTATGGGATAGTATAGGAGAGTAAACACTAAGCACCTTTTTGCATAGCTCATGGGGGAGGGGGCGTGTCAACTTGATTTTTCAGACAGATCTAGCTGGGAATGTAAGCTAACTTGTGAAACAATTCCCATCTCAATAGGTGGCCCGTAACTCCATCTACATTTGGAGGTGCTTAATATTTTTCCAATGTATGGGATAGTATAGGAGAGAAAACACTAAGCACCTTTTTGCATAGCTCTTGGGGGAGGGGGCGTGTCAACTTGATATTTTAGACAGGCCTAGTGTAGACGTTAGCCAACATATGGAACAATTCCCATCTCAATAGGTGGTCCGTAACCCGAACTACATTCAGAGGTGCTTGCTATTTTTCCAATGTATGGGATAGTAAAGGAGAGAAAACACTAAGCACCTTTTTGGATAGCTCATGGGGGAGGGGATGTGTCAATTTGATGTTTTAGACAGACCTAGCTGGGGACATGAACTAACTTCTGAAACAATTTCCAACTACTAACTTCCAATTTCTCATCTCAATAGGTGGGCCATCACCCCAGTTACATTCGGAGGAATTTGACACACCCCTTCACCCATGAATTATGCCAAAAGGTAATTATCATTGTCTCACCTATATTGAGATTGGAATTGTTTCAGAAGTTAGTTTACATACCCAGCTAGGTCTGTCTAAACTATCACGTTCACATGCCCCCTCACCCATTATTTATGCAAAAAGGTGCTTACTAATAGAGTTTTCTCTCCCATACTCTCTCATACATTGTACAAACATTAAGCACCTCCGAATGTACCTGAGGTTACAAGCCACCTATTGGGATGGGAATTGTTTCAGAAGTTAGTTCACATACTCAGCTAGGTGTGTCTACAATATGAAGTTGACATACCCCCTCACCCATGACCTATGAAAAAAGGTGCTTAGCATTTTCTCTCCTATACTCTCCTATACATTGTACAAATAATAAGCACCTCCGAATGTAGCTGAGGTTATGGGCCACCTATTGAGATGGAAATTGTTTCAGAAGTTAGTTTACATACCCACCTAGGTGTGTCTAAATATCAAGTTGACATGCCCCTACCCCGGATACATACAGTTGAGGCCAAGCTAAATGGCATAAACTCAACCGGTCAAGATCAAGGGCATGCCGGTTAACACACAGAATAGAATAGAAATGGTGAAATGAGTTATTGTAATTGTACTGGAAACTGATGTATCTAGTATTGACATTTCATATTAGCTGTATTTGTATTAGTTTCATATTAATTGTACTGGAAACTGATGTATCTAGTATTGACATTCCGTATTACATTATGGTAAGCATTGCCAAGTCATTATAATTTTATGTAATTATTGGACATTTACTGGTTGTTATCAACATCAAATTATATCATACAGTGAGTACTCTTACAGTAGGTACGTATGCAAGTTGTGTATTATGCAGAATGTGATAATAATAGATCATGTTTAACAGTAAATTGACATGATACAATCAGGTATAATAAAGCATTGCCGATATAAATTTATTAGAATGTCACACTGCAGCTGCAGATTCATACATGGTCCACTTCAATTGCATAAAGAGGTTCCCTTGTGCTGCTTTGTCAGGAGGTCCACTGCACCAAATTTAAAAAAAATGTTCCAAATTATGATACTCCGGCTACATAATAGTATTATAATGAATAATGTATGTATGCACACTCACACATGCATATATAATAATTATTATTATATACCCAGACTCATATTTGCATCCATATGTACACACATGCACGTACATGCACTCACACACATGCATACATACCTATGGTGATTCACCAAATAGAGTCAGTGATAGTGAAATGCATGCTATATCATTGTGACTACCATCATAGTAGACATTTATAAACATCATTTCATGGCATTTAATGATGGACATCAGTTCAATGCTTTCATACATATATACAGAGAGATCATTGTTAGAGGATCACCACATGCATAAGAAATTTGAGCAACTACATCTTTCATAAAGCTCTGCACTATGTGCTACTAGAATAGACACCTAGAATTAAAGTATTAGAATGAAAGAAAAAAACATTGACATTCTGCAATATAATCATACCTTATAATCATACCTTAAGCTGCCCAGTGTACATATCAAACTTAATAACACAAATACTGATGCATGTACACCCTCCTGCATCTACTATGGAGCTGGTGGTGAATAGCTAGATAATGTTAAATTTATTACTGGTCACCTTGGATACACCAGTATCCATGTGATGAATCATAACAGGATGTGCCATACACACACATTCAGGAACACATGAATGCAGGCAGGCAGGCAGGCAGGCAGGCAGGCAGGCAGGCATGCACGCACGTACGCACACACTTACACACACACACATACACACACACACACACACACACACTCACACACACACACACACACACACACACACACACACACACACACACACACACACATCTCCTACACAACACACATGTACATGGATATACACATCTAACAGCACATACACATGCACACATCCATACAGAACACATACACATGCACATCCATATACACACATAGAAATGTTAGTTTACAGTTTGGAACATGTTTGTTTGAAGTTTGGAACATGTATGTTTATAGTTTGGAACATGTTTATTTTGAAATTGGAACATGTTTGTTTTGTGTTTGGAGCATTGTTGTGACAAAGTGACAATCATGACTAGGTCATGTGTCTGGTATTGCTGGCGCCTAGGGTCTGACACAACTTCACACAGCACCGTCAAATCAATATTCATCGTTTGGGAATCCCCGAAGTACGAACCTCTATAAAAGCTGACGTCGCGTCCATTTTCTTTGTGAGTAGATCCGTGTTGGGGAAGCTGCAGATGCTGGAGGATTCGAATTGGAGGGGGTGCCCCGAGCGCAAGCGTGGTTAGCTGTTCTACCCTCTCCTTCTTCGGTTCACTGTTAGATCACGCATGGAGTTCACACGTCCCGGTCTCCTGTGAGTCGTCGGGTCTCTCGAGTGTTCTCGGACGAGGTTTGGGCGTCCGTCCTCTTCGGAGGCGGGCGGTGCCTGGGATCATGGTCGGCTAGTCTCCCCTAGGGGTCCTGTAAGTAGGTCCTACGAAGGCTATGTTGTCGGAACCGCACGGCTCTCTGCTCACCACCCTTTTCCCTTTATTATTGCCTTCGGGCGCATGCACGTAAGTTAGGCCGTGCCTTTATATTTACATTTACGTTGCATACACTTTACTATGCACACACTGCGCCTTGCACACACCCTCCTATGCACACAGCATGCGCATGCGCGGCACTGTAGGGTCCAGACATGCTACACTAGTTTAGGACTTGGGCCCTACCGGGGAGTCTCTTGTCATCGTGCTGAGGAAGCTGCTGCGCTGTTTGATGTGTGTCCTGCTGGCCTGAATCTGATGATTACCGATGTGAAGTCAGTTCATCTCTGTCTTCTGGTCCGTGGATTGGTGGTAAATCCGTGATTCTTGGGTCTCCGGGCTCATGAAGCTATCAAGTCACAAAGGACCACATCGGTGACTGGCGCCCGTGATACTCGGTGTGCCAGACGTAAAAGATCACGGCTCTGAAATCTGGACCTCCCGAGAAGCCAGTCCACCACCCTATACCATGGGATGACGGCTTAATGTTGACTACACGTGAGATGACATCAACAGCTGAGGCGTGGTGGCAAGTGGCATGTTCTCCTCGGCCGCGGGGCATGAAGCACCTCCCCGTCCTCGCCGGATGCCCTGGGCACACGTAAAGTGTGGCAGAGAGAGGTGCAAGTTTCAATGAGAGGACATGGAAGATGTGCAACAGATATATATCGGACTTCGATTCAAATATAGATATTTTATATACATGTTACCTTTTTATTATTTTTATTTATCTTATGTATATCATATTATAAAGCATGACTGTTTCTTTGAATCCGTACTAATTGTTATAAATTTGAATGCTTGACATACACTGTATGTGCATTAATAAATAAGAATGAAATGACATTGCATGCTATATGTAACAATACAATCATTATATAATATTGCATGATTTACTTATAACCAGCACTAGCACCATGTACTGCATCAATGGGTGCATTGCGATAATTGGATAATATTATATATTAAGTGAATCCGAATAATATAATATTATAGTTGACAACGTATTGTTTGGATGATTACATATAAAAAGGATTGAAGATGTCACTTCTGGACCATTGCAAAAGTACATTAGTGCAAGTCATCCTGCACTGCACCATCCATACTCATCTCATGAAGTGATGTTAAATGTACTTACACAAAATGTACAATCATTAGACACTAAATGTATACATCTACAATACTCAAAATCAATAATGCAGCAGTGTATAATATGTTGGTACATACGTAGTTGAGACAAATGCCACTACTTTACACTGCATACACTTTACTATGCACACACCCTCCTATGCACACACTGTGGCACAGGTGGGGTCCAATACATGCTACATTAGTTTAGGTTTTGGGCCCTACCGGGGAGTCTCTTGTTGTCGTGTTGAGGATGCTGCTGTTTGATGTGTGTCCTGGCTGGCTCTGATGATTACAGATGTGCAAGTCTGAACATCTCTGACAGGCCTGTGGACTGGTGGCATCCGTGATTCTTTGGTCTCTGAAGAAGCTATAAATTCATTGCCCACATCGGGCCCCTTATTATTATTTATCTATCTTATGTATATCATATTATAAAGCATGACTGTTTCCTTGAATCCGTACTAATTATTATAAATTTGAATGCTTGACATACACTGTATGTTCAATTATAATAAAAATGAAATGACATTGCATGCTATATGTAACAATACAATCATTATATAATATTGCATGATTTACTTATAACCAGCACTAGCACCATGTACTGCATCAATGGGTGCCTTGCGAAGATTGGATAATTTTATATAAGTGAATCCGAATAATATAATATATAGTTGACAATGTATTGTTTGGATGATTACATATAAAAAGAATTAAAGATGTTACTTCTGGACAATTGCAAAATTACATTACTCTCCCATACATGAAAAAAGTATTATGCACCTCCGAATGTAACTGATGGCCCACCTATTGAGATGGGAATTGTTTCAGAAGTTATTTAATGTCCCCAGCTAGGTCTGTCTAAAATATCAAGTTGACACGCCCGCTCTCCCATGAGCTATGCAAAAAGGTGCTTAGTGTTTTCTCTCCTATACTCTCCCATACGTACGTACAGGGAAAGAATATTAAACACCTCCAAATGCAGCTGGTGTTATGGGTTAGCTACGGAGATGGGATAACACCAGCTGAATTTGGAGGTGCTTAACATTTGTTCAATGTATGGGAGAGTATAGGAGAGAAAACGCTAAGCACCTTTTTTATAGCTCATGGGGAAGGTGGTGTGTCAACTTGATATTTTAGACAGGCCTAGCTGAGGACATGAACTAACTTCTGAAATAATTCCAATCTCTGTAACTAACGAGAAACCCCAGCTAAATTCGGAGGTGCTTTTTCAATGTATGAGAGAATACGTACGTATAGGAGAGAAAGCGCTAAGCACCTTATTGTATAGCTCATGGGGGAGGGGGCGTGTCAACCTGATATTTTAGACAGACCTAGCTGAGGACATGAACTAACTTCTGAAACAATTATCATCTCTGTAACTAATGAGTAACCCCATTTAAATTCGGAGGTGCTTAATATTTTTTCAATGTATGGGAGAGTATGGGAGAGAAAACACTAAGCACCTTTTTGTATAGCGCATGGGGGTGGGGGCGTGTCAACTTGATATTTTAGATTGGCCTAGCTGGGGACGTTAACTAATTTCTGAAACAATTTTCATCTCTGTAGCTTACCCGTAACATCAGCTACATTCGGAGGTGCTTAGTAATCTTTCAATGTATGGGAGAATATACATAGGAGAGAAAAGCTAAGCACCTTTTTGTATAGCTTATGGGGGAGGGGGTGTGTCAACTTGATACTTTAGACAGACCTAGCTGGGGGTATGAACTAACTTCTGAAGCACTTCCCATCTCAATAGGTGGCCCATAACCTCAGCTACATTCGGAGGTGCTTAATATTTTTTCAATGTATGGGAGAATATGGGAGAGAAAACGCTAAGCACCTCTTTGTAGAGCTCATTGGGGAGGGGGGGTGTCAACTTGATACTTTATACAGACCTAGCTGGGGACGTGAACTAATTTCTGAAGCAATTCCTTCTCCATAGCTTATATTTTTACCTGTAACATCAGCTACATTCGGAGGTGCTTAATACTTTTTCAATGTATGGGAGAGTATAGGAAAGAAAATACTAAGCACCTTTTTGCATAGCTCATGGGGGAAGGGGTGTGTCAACGTGATATTTTAGACAGACCTAGCTGGGGACATGAACTAATTTCTGAAACAATTCCCATCTCCGTAGCTAACCCGTAACATCAGCTACATTCGGAGGTGCTTAAATAATTAATGTATGGGAGAGTATAGGAGAGAAAACGCTAAGCACCTTTTTGCATAGCTCTTAGGGGAGGGAGTGTGACAACTTCATATTTCAGACAGACATAGCTGGGGACGTTAACTAATTTCTGAAACAATTCCTATCTCCATAGCTTACCCGTAACATCAGCTACATTCGGAGGTGCTTAATAATTTTTCAATGCATGGGAGAGTATGGGAGAGAAAATGCTAAGCACCGTTTTGTATAGCTCATGGGGGAGGGGGCATGTTAATTTGATATTTTAGACAGACCTAGCTGGGGACATGAATAAACTTTTGAAACAATACTCATAGCTAACCCCCCGTAACACCAGCTAAATTCAGAGATGCTTAACTTAGTTAATGCATGGGAAAGTATAAGTATCACACATATATTGTTATGTACATACAAATGTATAATGCTATGTGCCATATGGACACCCGGCAGAATTTTCATCAGCAACAATGCCTAAGATTATTGTTATCAAAAGGACCATTTTCGTTCCAGGAGTGTGTCCGTGCATTCGTATTAGATCTATGATGCATTATGTGCACACAGGAGAGGCCGTGGTGACAAGCATAAAAAATTGCGTTTTTTTGCTTGTCACCACGAGGCCTATAGCACAATCAGAACAGTTTGTATGCATCCAAAATTGTGTTGGTGAGTTTGGCATGGACACTGGGCAGCCCTTGGTGACCAGCAACGTGATGTCAAACACCTGAGTTATCACCACTAGGCGTATTACACTTATATTGAAATGTACATACAAATGTATAATGCTATGTGCCATATGGACAACTGACAGAATTTTCATCAGCAACAAAACCTATCATTTTTGTCATCAAAAGGACCGTATTAGTTCAAGGAGTTTGTCCTTTCATTCGTATTAGATCTATGATGCATTATGTGCGCACAGGAGAGGCCGTGGTGACAAGCATAAAAAATGACATGTTTTGCTTGTCACCACGAGGCCCATAGCACACTCAGAACGGTTTGTATGCATCTGAAATTGTGTTGGTAAGTTTGGCACAGACACTGGGCAGCCCATGGTGACCAGCAACATGATGTCAAATCCCCTGAGTTATCACCACAAGGCATATTACACTTATATTGAAATGTACATACAAATGTATAATGCTATGTGTCATATGGACACCAGAGAGAAGTTTTGATCAGCAACAAAACCTATCATTTTTGTCATCAAAAGGACCGTATTAGTTCCAGGAGTGTGTCCGTGCATTCGTATGAGATCTACGATGCATTATGTGCACACAGGAGAGGTCGTGGTGACAAGCATAAAAATTGACATTTTTTTTGCTTGTCACCACAAGGCCCATAGCACACTTAAAACGGTTTGTATGCATCTGAAATTGTGTTGGTGAGTTTGGCATGGACACTGGGCAGCCCTTGGTGACCAGCAACGTGATGTCAAACACCTGAGTTATCACCACTAGGCGTATTACACTTATATTGAAATGTACATACAAATGTATAATGCTATGTGCCATATGGACAACTGACAGAATTTTCATCAGCAATAAAACCTGACATTTTTCTTATCAAAAGGACCGTATTAGTTCCAGGAGTGTGTCCGTGTAGTCGTATTAGATCTATAATGCATTATGTGCACACAGGAGAGGTCGTGGTGACAAGCATAAAAATTGACATTTTTTTTGCTTGTCACCACGAGGCCCATAGCACACTCAAAACGGTTTGTATGCATCTGAAATTGTGTTGGTGAGTTTGGCATGGACACTGGGCAGCCCTTGGTGACCAGCAACGTGATGTCAAACACCTGAGTTATCACCACTAGGCGTATTACACTTATATTGAAATGTACATACAAATGTATAATGCTATGTGCCATATGGACAACTGACAGAATTTTCATCAGCAACAAAACCTGACATTTTTCTTATCAAAAGGACCGTATTAGTTCCAGGAGTGTGTCCGTGTAGTCGTATTAGATCTATAATGCATTATGTGCACACAGGAGAGGTCATGGTGACAAGCATAAAAATTGACATATTTTTGCTTGTCACCACAAGGCCCATAACACACAAGGAACAGTTTGTATGCATCCAAAATAGTGTGGGTAAGTTTAGCACGGAAACTGGGCAGCCCCTGGTGACTACCAATGGAATGTTAAATCACATGAGTTATCACCACAAGGCGTATTACACATATATAGAAATGTACATACAAATGTATAATGCCATATGGACACCTGAGAGAAGTTTTGATCCGCAACAAAACTTATCATTTTTGTTATCAAAAGGACCATATTAATTCTTAGCTGGGGATGTAAGCTAACTTGTGAAGCAATTCCCATCTCAATGTGTGGTCCGTAATTCCAGCTACATTCAGAGGTGCTTGCTATTTTTCCAATGTATGGGATAGTATAGGAGAGAAAATGCTAAGCACTTTTTTGCACATAACTCATGGGGGAGGGGGCGTGTCAACTTGATATTTTAGACACACCTAGCTGGGAATGTAAGCTAACTTGTGAAACAATTCCCGTCTCAATAGGTGGTCCGTAACCCCAGCTACATTCGGAGGTGCTTAATATTATTCAAATGTATGGGATAGTATAGGAGAGAAAACGCTAGGCACCTTTTCGTATAGCTCATGGGAGAGGGGGCGTGTTAACTGGATATTTTAGACAGACCTAGCTGGGGATGTAAGCTAACTTGTGAAACAATTCCCATCTTAATAGATGGCTCATAGCCCATCTACATTCAGAGGTGCTTAATATTATTTCAATGTATGGAAGAGTATAGGAGAGAAAACGCTAAGCACCTTTTTGCATAGCTCATGGGGGAGGGAGCGTGTCAATGCGATATTTTAAACAGACCTAGCTGGGGATGTAAGCTAATTTGTGAAACAATTCCCATTTCAATAGATGGTCCGTAACCCCAGCTATATTCGGAGGTGCTTAATATTTTTCCAATGTATGGAATGGTATAGGAGAGGAAACACTAAGCACCTTTTTGCATAGCTCATGGGGGAGGGGGCGTGTCAACTTGATATTTTAGAAAGACCTAGCTGGGGATGTATGCTAACTTGTGAAACAATTCCCATCTCAATAGGTGGCCCGTAACCCCATCTACATTCGGAGGTGCTCAATATTTTTCCAATGTATGGAATGGTATAGGAGAGAAAACACTAAGCACCTTTTTGCATAGCTCATGGGGGAGGGGCGTGTCAACTTGATTTTTCAGACAGACCTAGCTGGGGATGTAAGCTAATTAGTGAAACAATTCCCATCTCAATAGGTGGTCCGTAACCCCAGCCACATATGGAGGTGCTTAATATTTTCCAATGTATGGGATAGTATAGGAGAGAAAACACTAAGCACCTTTTTGCATAGCTCACAGGGGAGGGGGCGTGTCAAATTGATCTTTCAGACAGACCTACCTGGGGATTTATGCTAACTTGTGAAATAATTCCCATCTCAATAGATGGCTTGTAATCCCAGCTACATTCGAAGGTGCTTAATATTTTTCCAATGTATGGAATGGTATAGGAGAGAAAACGCTAAGCACATTTTTGCATACGTAGCTCATGGGGAAGGGGGCGTGTCAACTTGATTTTTCAGACAGACCTAGCTGAGGATGTAAGCTAACTTGTGAAACAATTCCCATCTCAATAGGTGGCCCGTAACCCCATCTACATTCGGAGGTGCTTAATTTTTTCCAATGTATGGAATGGTATAGGAGAGAAAATGCTAAGCACCTTTTTGCATAGCTCATGGGGGAGGGGGCAAGTCAACGTGATATTTTAGACAAACCTAGCTGGGGATGTAAGCTAACTTGTGAAACAATTCCCATTTCAATAGGTGGTCTGTAACCCCATCTACATTCGGAGGTGCTTAAAGTAAAATTAATTAATTAATTAATTTGATGCAATATTTTAATCACATTATACACATATATGTGCATTACTGGATTGCCACTATACAATTTTGATTATGATTAAGATTATTAGTTTTGTACACGTAATAATGTACGAACACATCTAACATATCACATACTATACAATGGAAAAACACACGAAAATATCACAATCATTCCCACACACATTAATTAACGTAATGAATGTATAAAATTAAACATCAGAATCATATTTACAATAAATAAAAAAATCATTTTCATGTCATTCTTCCAATGCGTGTATGGCTGTATATGTTCTTGCTCTCCTACATTGTGTGACAAAGTGGCAACAAAGAATTGGTTCTGGGATCCCAGATCACCTCTAATGTGCATTGATAAACGGTAATTAAAAAAATTGTCAACTGTAATTAAACTGAAAGTGATAGTATAGAGCAATTCTAGCATGACATGTCAGGAAGTAAGGCTGTACACACACACACACACACACACACACACACACACACACACACACACACACACACACACACACAAACACACACACACACACCACACACACACACACACACAT
>OZ026551.1:3826266-3833766 GCA_964020155.1 Chondrilla cf. caribensis | reverse complement strand
CTGTATAATGCATACAGTTTGCAGGTAATAATATACATGAACATTACAACACATCATTATACTTCTATTGTGTGGTGCACATACACGTTAACACAACTATAGCACATAAGACATAGTATAAAACAAGTATAAAACACATAAATGAACGTTGAGCATAACATGTTATATCAATTGTTTGTTTAGAATTAATTCACTGCATAAATTAGAGTCAATTTAACTTCTCAGCAAAATTTCGACAAATTAGCGAGACTCTATAACCCTTCACCCAATAGTGAAAACAACATATATGATTAATGGGTCTCAAATGGATTTCAACTGAAGAATACCTCATGCAAAGTGAAGCATGTATGTGACTACCCTTTACAATCCGATACACACATATTGATAAGTTCAATCGCAATGTGAAGTACAAAGTAAACTAGAGAGGTATGTGATAAGAACCTCACAAGTGCATGTGCCAATATAGCCTCTGATACAACATCAATGCAGACTGCATACATGCAAATGAATGGCCCATTCATGCTGTTGTTGGCTGGGGTTGCTACAAACAGTATACAAGTGGTGATTGTAATAGAAGGTGGAAATTCATTTTAACACATACTGTTACAGATCACAACATGTCAAATAACTCAGTGAAGGGGTATCCTCAAGTGCAGTTGGAAGTAACAAGAGCCAACAGTCGTACTGAAGAAGAAGACAGAATCTCCGATAGAATCATGGATTCTCAGAACTTCACTGCTTATAATGACACCAGTGCCATGCCAAGTCATCTCTACGGGGAATCTGGATTTGCTGCGTTTTTTGCCACACTTTTTGTCATCATCTTTGCTACTGGTATTCTACTGATACAGACCGTGGTGTATGTGTTTCTCTCCACCGCCATTCCAACTGTTATTCGGTGGTTGATCCTGAACCAGTTGGCTGCCTGTGCTGTGTTCCTAGTGGCCCCAGGTCTTTTGATGTCTACAGCCGCAGTCTTGTTGGGAGCCTCGAGATGGGGGACACCACTACCTCCATCGCCTCTGGCGTTCTGCCAATTCATGTCTTGGTTGCTGTCCTTTGGAGCCACAGGTAGGTGCTGGAGTTTGGCCGTGTTTTCAATATTCGTCATCGTAATAACGATTCGAGGACTGAAGGCAGTGAAACGAGTTCACGTTATAGCTAGTATCATTGCTGTGTGGATCCTCACATTTCTACTCAATGTTCACATTACGATCCCCTATCCTCAGTATGGGGTATATGGAGTTCAGTACCATGGGGCGGTGTTCTGCAGCCCATCCAATAAAGGGGTGTCCGAGGGCATACGTACGGCGACGTTGGTAATGTGGGTGGTCCTGAGTGCGGGTCTACCAACAGTGATCACGATCACCATCCCCATCATCACCCTCTGCTACATCAGACGTAACACCATCACAGAAGGAGCCCAGTACAACAAGAGGATAGCCAAGTTTGCCCTGTTCTTACTAACAGGAAACATCGTCAACATCATCTCAAGAGCACTTCCAATCACTCTGGCACACACGTCTCTCCTAGTGGGCGGAATCATATCAACCATCTGCATATGTGTATCGGGTTTACCAACACTGATCATTATCCTAGTCTACTTCAAACCTGTTCGCGACAAACTGAAGTGGACAGTCACTTGCGGTTGCTTGATGGAACATAAAGGGCAAGATAGGGGAAAGTAGAGGATTCATCCATATATGAAAGAATCGAGAAGGATGCAAATTCAGAACCGACAAGTTCTAGTGAATGGCATATGCGACAAGCAAACTCACACACAGTACATGTATTTGGCTGGTCTACATAACACATATTTGTTCTATAATCCATACAGTTTGCAGGTAATAACATACATGAACATTACAGCATATCATTGTACTTCTATTGTGTGGTGTACATGCACATTAACACAACTACAGCACATGAGTACTGTATAAAACACATGAATGCACGTGGCCCATAACATGTTATATGAATTGTGTGTTTTGAATTGAACCACTGCATAAAATAGAGTCAATTTGACTTCTAAATGAAAATTTCAACAAATTGGAGAGATTCTATACGCATCCTCTCGCCATACATTGAAACTCTCGGAAATAGTCAACGAGTTTCAAATTGATTTCAATTGAAGAATACCATATGCGTGGAAATTTTTGCAGTACTAAACTTTCGCAGTTTTTGTGGAGTGCCTGGTCATCCGCAAAAGTTTAATCTGCGAATTATTATGGTACTTGTAATTCACCTTCTATGCAATTACGTAGTATATTATAGTGATTATGAAGTAGCACTCTATCTTTGACATACAGTACACGTTGCAAACCAAGACTACAATAGAACAAAGGACGATGGGTTTTTAAATAAAGTATTGACCAAGATTGAAGTGCTTTTGTTCATCCCGAATTTCGATCAGATGTCGATCCAATCGTATTTCATCCCTGTCATGAGCTCTACACGTGAAATACCAAATCTCGAAAAGTCTGTTCCACCTTCAACTGCTTGGATGGTTCGCGAGGCATCCATGATACATAATAAACATGAAACCACGGATACAGCTTTCTAGCCCGAACATTTTAAACTGAAAAATACTAAATTAGATTTGGCCCACAACCGCGAAAATAAAATCCACAAAAATCCTCAAAGTTACGCAACTGCAAAAGTTTAGTACCGCAAAAATTTCCACGCATACGGTACCTGGTGCAAAGTGAAGATTGCACATAGCTATCCTTTGTAATCCACATGCACATTGATGGGTTCAATCGCATTGTGAAGTGCTAAGTGCTCTTGAGAGGAAGGTGATAAGAAGCTTCACAAGTGCGTGTGACGCTAAAGCCTCTGATGAAACATCAATGCAGAAAGAACACATGTTAATGAATAGCCCATTCACGTGTTGGTGGTTGGGATAGCTACAAACACGCAGTATAGGAATGTGAAACAGCTGTAGATATCAAATAAGAAGGTACCGTTTTGGGATACAGCCACAGAAAGGCAGTTGGCAAACAGTTCTAGTTACCAAGTACTAAAACACTGCTGAAGAGGGTAGCTGTTTTTTTGGCTGACTCTGTTACTTGAATGAGTTATATTCCAGATGTTACCAATGGATGGTCCACACAATTGTACTTCGGGCGCCAATTGCACCTTAGAAGAAATAGGATCAAGGACAGTCTTCAGTGATCCGCCCTTTGCTTCGTTCTTTGTCATCCTCTTCGTTATCATCACCATCACCAGTGTCTTACTGGCAATAACAATAGTGTCCACACTCCTGACCACATCTATGCTGACCATAATACGCCTCTTTGTACTGAACCAGTTGGTGGCCTGCAGTATATATCAGCTCTCTCCGGCTCTGTTCTTGTCAACGGCTGCAGTCTACAGTGCCATGGGTGGGGGGAGTTCGTTAATAAACAACTCCACACTCGGTTTCTGCCAGTTCATATCGTGGCTTTTGGCTTTTGGAGCCACGGGAAGATCATGGTCTTTAGCCTTATTCGCCGTATTCACCCTTGTCATCACAACTCGAGGGACTGTCAAGTTGGCATACGTCATAGCGTCAATAAGCTGTGTGTGGATCGTCACATTCATACTGTGTATATATGCTGTGATCCCATACCCTCAGTATCCAGTGTACGCAGTGCATTACTTTGATAACGTTCAATGTTTCCCCCTGAGTTCTGAGATACCACCAGACGTTCGGATCTCCACAATAACTCTATGGATCGTGTTAGGGACCCTGATCCCTCTGACCACTGCTATCACCATCCCCATCATCACCCTCTGCTACATCAGACGTCACACCATCACGGAAGGAGCCCAGTACAACAAGAGGATAGCCCAGTTTGCCCTATTTCTACTAACGGGAAACATTGTAAACTTCATTTCTAGAGCCGTTCCTGTTATTCTTTCTCTCATGAACAATTCAATTGTCGGCATCATTATTTCCGTCATTCTTACAACAATTTCCACGATACCAACCCCTTTAATTGTTATTTTATACATGAAGCCAATTTATAATACGCTGAAGAAGGTGACCACCTGTGGCTGCATCAGGAAAAAGAAGGCTGGATCTGAGAATGACCACTGTTCAACAGCAAAGATTTGATGTCAAAGAGACCCACATTATCGTGAACATCACCTATTTGTGATTCCTTGTATCGTTGGTTCACACAGAGAGTGCAAATAGCACATATATGGAGTTGATACTTTGTTGTACATAGTCGCATTTTCCCACTCAAATTTATGGCATTTATGTATAAATCAACACTTACCGTGTTAAACTTTGCGGTTTTGTTTGTAATAGTCACTGTGGAGAACATCGTCAGTAAGTGTACGTACATATTTGTCAAAATTCTGTAAACTTCAGATGAACAAATTTTGATGATTAGACAGTTTCTATAATAATAATCATAACCAATTTCTCACCTACATTCCCCACGGTATACATTGTATGCAGCATAGTATAGTATAGATATACGTGTATATACTATATAGTATATACTATATTGTAACATATAAATTAGTATAGTTTACATACGTATATAATATATAGTATACACTATATCGTATACGTATTATATACTTAGTATATACTATAACGTACATATATAGTATGATATAGTATACATATATTGTATGTATAGTATAGTAGCATGATCTATAATTTTATTATATATAATAGTACGTACGTATATTGTATATTACGTACCTACAGCACAAAAATAAAATTGGCATTTCTGAGTCAAATACAATAGGAATCACAGTAAAGTTACCATAATATTATCACATGAACACAATAAAACAGTTTATTACAAGAAAACAAAGAACTACGTAATTATTCAAATATTTTGTTAAATTTATGCTGCGTGATTATTGATAATTAAAATCAATGCAACTCTACACATTGTACGTATGTCGTACGCAATATCAGTATCTGCATTCTGTCATAATACTTATCACCAACTTGTCCAAATGTTACAGTGTGGATACCTTCGATTGCAGTGCGCTAGTTGACTGGTTACTGCCACCCCAACGATGTTTGTTTCTACATTTGCATCTCAAGGCCTTCGTCACCAACTCCTTCATTTCAGATCGCACGGGTTTGAGAAAGAGGACTATTGAGAGCGGTGTTGGTAGAAGGGAGAGTGTGATTAGGCCATAGGTGAGGTATATTCCGGGTCCCTCGGCAAAGAATGCCACTATCCCTGGGATCGTCTGTCCGCTGATGTTGATCAAGTTGCCAACCACCAGGAACAGAGCAAATCTTGCCATGGATTTGTTGTAGGCCGCGCCCTGTGTTACGCTGTTGTGCTTGATGTAGCAGAAACAGGCGGCTGGCATCAAGAAGCTGACAAAGAGAGGAATAATCCCTCCAAAGATCATCCAACTTACAGTGAAGGCGTACCTGGGAACCACGGGGATGGCATCGTAGTAAGGGAAGCACGCAGCTCCCCCAGCATACTGCACTGCGTAGACGTGAGGCAGGACTATGTGTATGTTGATGACCACAGCGGACACCCAAACACCAACAATGGAAGGAGCGACATATCGTTTCGCACTCACAAGACGAAACTGAGCTCCGTGTCTCACTATCAGGTAAACTGCAATTGAAAATGCAGCCAAACTCCACAATCTTGCAACAGCCGCAGTGCCAAATATCCACAGAGCAACAGAACAGATGGGGAGTAAGAGTTGATCTTGAGGGATGTCAGATACTGAGAGGTAGATACAGGAGCCCAGAAAAAAGACAGATATGCTCACGACTACCAGTCCTGCCATGAGCAAATTGGACAGGTAGACACGGATGGAGTATGGTAACGCGGTAGCCATGCTGAGAGAAACACACGTCAACAGGATAAACAGGCCAATAGACGACATCACCACAGCGAGACAACACGTGTAAGCCAGAAATGACGTGTTTCTCAGAAAGAGGTCTCCAACTTCAGTGCAGTTGGTGGTAGTGTTCTTAGCACACTCCATCCCCTAGAGCGATCAAGTACGTACTGTATACGAATGTGTACATACACAAATAGGATTTACAACGATGAGTCATAAGATTTTCAGTTATCAAAGGGACCTTGCTGTTCGTGTTCGTCCTAGTGCAACCACTTCTAAACTCACTACTGATCAGTGTAAACAGGAAACAGCCCACGTACTATATAGTAGCTGTATTGTACATAGGTAACATATGTGTACTATACACATACTGTTCATACATATTAGTACACTGTACATATGTATGTAATACTGTACTATACTCCCTGTACTGTATGTATTACTATACTATACTGTGAATTATGTATGTATGTATACTGTACATGATACCCTACGGTGTGTATGGACATATACGTATATGCACGTATACTTCAAGGAGGATTGTTGGAAATTGAAATTGAGTGTTTGAAAGTAAATGCATCCATACATAGGTACGTACTTACATAAGTAGGTACACCTGTAGTGGAGGTGTACGTATTTCTCATTATGAATGCCATGTTGTTCAATATGCCACAATAAACAATATGGCAAGCTATCAATACTCCTGAGTATAGAGTAATTCATTCACTTTCCAAACTGTTTCCTACATAGTGGCTATATGCCAACCTCTGCCAAGTACGTAGACACACAACTCACAATACGTACAATGTATGTACACGTGTGATAGTAGCTCTCTCCACAGAGATGCAAGAAAATCCCAAACACTTCATTCAGAATGTACACAACAGCTGTATGTTAGTATATATACACACTTCCTACATACAACATACGCATCACATGTATTGGTATTTTCATGTTTAGAAAACTATGCAAAATATGTATTTTCTCAGTTCAATTTTATATTTACGTATGTACACACATGTAAGTCTACTTCTGAATTAGTAGTATATAGTTATTTGTGCATACATACACGTAATTCGTATATTAAATGTATACATGCAGTAAATACAGTAGGTACATATGCAAGAATGTACACGTACACAAAGAACATTGCATGTACATACATACATATATATGTCAGGCCCAGAGCAAGCACAATTTCATTGGTCAGGCCGAAATACTGTCAAATGATTATAATCGTATATGAGGAAGTGGACTTGCATAGACCGATAAAATAACACAACATAATATAACAATGTCATGCAATCTTACAATAATGAATTGCTACATTAATTTTAAATTGTAGCAAACAGAATATGAAATTTGAATACGATTATAGTGTAAGAAAAGGCATAATACTGTCCTGATGACATGCATGCATGGGCTATGAAAATAATCTTGTTAAGATGTACCACAATTTTTCAACCTGTGATCAGAATCCCCAACAAAGTCGTTAGCAATATCACTTGATTTGAGCATATCGGTAACAGCTTTGTGTACATGCAATGTCATGAGGTTTGTGGCTTTAGAATTTCTCATTCTGCTAGAATCCCATAATGCATACGTGGCAGTAAGCTACATCATTTGCTTCATCATAGTGGAAGAATGGCCACTGCTTGAACCAGGAGTGCT